>LGRX02015301.1:0-10263 GCA_001247695.2 Cymbomonas tetramitiformis
CCCGCAGAGAGGCCAGCAACGATACGCCCAACACCCCCAGAGGGGGCAGCACCGACACGCCCAATACCCCCCAAAACGGCAGTACCGACACGCCCAACACCCCCAGAGAGGGCAGCACTGACGAGCCTAGGGGTGTAGTGCCAGGTAGCCAGGGCCGCTAAAGGTGTTTTGTGCACACCTAGAATGCGTGAGAAGTTCGTGTTTCTTTGCAGCTTCAAATGCACTCGGCTGCACATGACAACAACAAGTTGTCAGGCCTATCACCAAGCGATGAGCACAGATAAGAGGAAAGGGAATACTCCACGACTGGCGATACAATTGACGTTCAAAGCAGCACTACACCTTCAAACTCAACCTGCCCGAAGAGGTTTCAGCAGTAAAAGTGAGAAAGGGAAAGTATCGACGTACGTCTGCAGTTGGGTCGGGTGTATCTGATCTAATGCCATCGGCTGAGGTCTCTGGCGGATACAGCACTGAACTTCGCACTACCTTGTCCTCATTCTTGACCACACTTGCGTTCCCATCCGCGTTATCGGATAGGTATGGCGTGGGTGGTCTCTTATCGACCAGATGATCGACGATAACAGATGGTCGTCGAGATGTTCGTTTATTGTTCTTGTCGGGAACGTTGACATTTCTGCGGGATTTGGACAGTTCCTCCTCCGCTGGCCGGTCATTTCTCTGGTATCCAAAGTTCCTTCCGAAGTTTCCAAACCCTCGGCCTCGATTGGGTCTCCGCAAACCCTGGTTGAATCTCGTTGACATTGCGCACTCTCACTACTTACACCTGTGTTTTGATGGAGTTCAGTTTGTGGCAAAGCTCTCCACGGACTCGCAGGTTCTTTGAAAATAAAACTCCAGTTGACGCTCAAAGCTTTCTTCTCGCTTAAGGATCCGCGTTGTACGGCCCACGGCGTGCTCCTCGAGCTACACAACGGAGCACCCCGTGCGCAAATTAGCTAGGGCTTAGCATTATCCTCAAGATACCTCGCATACCCTCGTAGAGCCGCCAGCAAGAATGACCGGTTCGCCACGTCGGCAGCAATGCATTCACGGTCGGCACTCGCCCCTCGAAGGACTTTTCCATACAACTCACCGAGTTGCTTTCAGCGTTAACTTTCACCAAACCATGTAAGGGAGCAAGCACAGGGCATCTCAAGGTTTCACTGGTTAAAGAGAGTGCACGAGGTGAAAAATGACAAGAGATTGAGAAGAGCTCGTGGATGGTGCTTGAGAGAAGCTTTACGCCGGTCGCATGCCGAAAAGAAGACAAAGGGAGTGTGACAATAGAACAGCGCCACTTCAAAAAAACGCACAGAGTGCACTTTGAATCAGCCTATATTCGATAGGTGACAACGCCTTTTCGCAGGATGATATCCCAAAATGTGTTGAGAGTTGAACGGCAGTTGCAGGGTTCACCAAGCAGACTCGAGCAGCATAGCACAGACAAACAGCTCTCCATCTTATTCCGTTATTCTTGCGTCGCTAGCAGGCGAAGGTGTAAACAGCAGTGGTCACTTACGCAATCCGACCTGCACAACACGAGCCACACTTCTGAGAACAGTGCGAAGGGAATAGCCCTTGAGGACGTCAAACATTTCAGAATCGCAGATGCGAGAACTCTCAAGAAGAGCCTTGTTAGAGATGTCGAACTTGCCGACAAGTGGGAGCAAGGCTGTCAAATTAATGAAACAGGATGAGGCAGCTATTTCAAAAGGGGAAACAGTCCTGGTGCAGTGGCTGCAGTTCCCAAATTAAGAAAAAATATCCATCACTGCGTTCATGTGATCCGAGCCCACGATGGGAGTGGCATATGATATATGAAGAGTGAAAAACATTTCACAAGAACAAGAGATGATGTCTAACACTGACTCAAGCGCATATCGTTTGCAGGTTCGCGTCACTGCTTCCATAATAAATTCAAAGCACTTGCTTTTGGGGACGACCCAGCAAAGCTGTTAAAGGAAGCGCAAGTCGTGCAAATAGTTTGTGCACGAAGCTAGAATATTTTGGTGCTTCCTATGTCGCACACTGCCAGCCGCTTGCTTCATTTCCTTCGGTTCACCCTTCCCTGTCCCACAATCGACGGGAAAGAGAGAGGCGGTGTTCATGAACCTGAATGCCTTTAGCCTTTTTAATACTGAAGACTAATATCACCGAGCGTCAACTTGCCAGAATAGTAAACCTGAGCTCATCACTTGCATCTCGGGTATTTTGAGCTGAACTATTAATTATTTTGGCATATTCCACAGTGGCACCGGTCGGCTCAAAAGCGAACTGATTCTGAGAAGTTTGTCCCTCCATTTACTGCATGTGAATTGTATGCATACAAGCACATCTGAAAGGAGATATTAATGCAGGTACCTCCACAAGTGACACCAACCTATATCTTTTTTGAGAATTGAGAGTATTCATCAGCAGTCTCGAGTCTGGCGAGTATCAGTAACAGTACGTGGCTTGCCTCTCGTACTGTATGCCCTCTCCCGTCCGCTCTCGTCTCGGACTCTCGGTCTCATACTCGTGAAGGTATCGAGCAGATAGACCTAGCAGTAGATGAGTTGGCGTGTCACGACCAGAAACTGTGAACGCGGCTCATGTCACCGAGCAGATCGAACTAATTCAGAAAACTACGAATGTCGTGAACCTGTCCGCTCGTCCACCGCACCGGCAAAACTGTGGGTATAATTTTCTACAGGCGTTTCTCCCGAATATTTATACCCTATCGTTATATAGTGTACAAATACGTATAAATATTATTTCGGCTGATCGGCAATAAATATAAGTATGTAATATTTAATTAATTCTAATACATTTTTTTATAGTGCAGTATGGAGTGCGGATCCCCCCCTCCATATTTAAAGGCTCCGCTTAAAGACGGTGAGCGCACTGAGGGGGGTTATAAATGCAGTAATAAAACTAATAATAGGGTGTTGAATTAAAAAAAAAAGAATGGGAAACTTGCATTTATTACCCCCCTCAGTGCGCTCACCGTCTTTAAGCGGAGCCTTTAAATATGGAGGGGGGGGATCCGCACTCCATCTCCATACTGCACTATAAAAAAATGTATTAGAATTAATTAAATATTACATACTTATATTTATTGCCGATCAGCCGAAATAATATTTATACGTATTTGTACACTGTATAACGATAGGGTATAAATATTCGGGAGAAACGCCTGTAGAAAATTATACCCACAGTTTTGCCGGTGGACGAGCGGACAGGTTCACGACATTCGTAGTTTTCTGAATTAGTTCGATCTGCTCGGTGACATGAGCCGCGTTCACAGTTTCAGGTCGTGACACGCCAACTCATCTACTGCTAGGTCTATCTGCTCGATACCTTCACGAGTATCTCGGTCTCGGGTCTGTTCTGTCGCTGTTGATCGCCGACTTTCCTTCCGTCATCAGTGATGACCGTCATTCAGGAGACGGATCGTCCGATCTCACTCCTCGGATCGCGGAAATGGCGGTTCACCTCCAGCTTCGTAGTCCAAGTGTCGCAGAGTGTCGCTCTTAAGTCGGAAATTGGTGAAAATACTTCACTTTTCCTACCTGCTGACGATTGCTGCGTCTTTCTTCTCCGTTTCCTAACGCAAGTTTTCTTCTTACAATCATGGTTTCCGCAGCAATCGCTACTAGTTCTGATTTGCGGAGGGCGACCCGCGCCTCCCGCAGCGCACGGCCCCGTCTGCTTGATGAGAATTCCGTGCCCAACGTTATGTCGTCCGCGTTTAATGCAGCGACCTCGGCTCCGCGGGTCTCCCCTCCGCGGGAGGAGCCCGCAATCTTTCGCTCGTTGGGTCTTAATGAATCTGAAGACGGTGACGAGGTGGTCGACGCGGGGGAAAGGTGGTCCCGAGAGAATGTTGAAACGCCGGAGTCGCCGGCCGGACCGTCCTTGTTGCAGGAATTGTCGTTTGGCGACCAAGCTGCCCCTGGACGCGCTGACTCTCCTCCTCCGGCAAGAAATGTGCTGCAGAGAACGTCCTTGGCGGAGGATGTTGCGGGGGGGGCCAGCCTCCCTCTCCGTCCGCAGGCGTCCCGCGATGAAGTCCACCACGCGACGGAGGAAAGGCAGACTATTCCCGACCTGACGGTGAACGCCTTTACTGGACTTAACTTCTTCGTGCTGCCTAGCAAGGAATTACTTCTGAACCCCTCAATCTTTAAGACCGAGCACCTTCGGAAGATCTGTGCCAAGGTCCCTGGTCTGGAGGTGTCGAACAACCAGTCCAGAGCAACTATGGTTCGGAATTTGGAGAGCTTCCGCGAGGTGCTGGAGAGGTCACGTACGCCCCCGACGGGGGATATGGCTACACTTGTGACTTTGACCCCGCGTACTGATCTGAACGCGGGGGGGCCGGTCCCCCCGCCAATGGGGGACGTCCCGACTGACTTGGTGTCCCGGGAATCGGGACACCAAACGCCTCCAGTTGTCCCGGTCACCGAGGGCACGGGCCCCCGACGGCCCCCGTCCCCGTTGTACGTCCGGCCGGGAGCCGCGCAGAACCCGACGTACCCGCCGGGGTTCGGCCCGCACACGGACCCGAATGCGGAGCAAGGTCTTTTCTCTGGCCTCGACCCCCCCGCAAGCCAAGCACAAGAACCTCTGCAACCAGCCCAGGTAGCTAGCCCGAGCGCTCCTGCTTGCCCTCTCCTTTTCCTTTAGAAATTTGAATTCGTTTCGGTTTAATTTGCTAGGGCCTTCTCCTTCCCTGTAGTTTGATACAAACTTAATCAGCCTGTTCAACCCGTTTCACTAGTTAGGAATTTCTTCCCCTCTTTTAGAATAGTCCGGTCCCCGTCCTCGTGTCACAAAGAGTAATTAGTTAGGGCCCTTGTAGTAATCTAGGAGCGCAGTGCCTGGGCTTGTGGGCGCTTCCTAGGTGGTGAAATTTGGTTCTTGTAAACTTTTATGCTGCTGTTTGTAGCCTGCCAATTTAAAAAGTTTTGACTTGCTTTAAAAAGTTTGAATTTAAAATGCTGCTTGTGTCCCGTGGGGACAACAAGAACTTGGTTATCCTCACACTGAGTGAGGCTCTTCTTGGAAAAGTATGTACCCCGTGGGGGTTTTTTGTTGTTTGAAATCCTCAATCTGTGAGGTGTCTCCTCTTGGAGGGACATTGTACCCCGTGGGGGTTGTTTATGTGGACAATTGGTTCCAAAATATCTGGTCGGATGTAAGCTCCTGGTTATGGGCCTTCTTGACAAAAATTGGTTGATATTGCAGGCTCGGGAGGCTGATGATGAAGTGGTGCTCACAAGAACTCTGACTGCCCCAACGGTGGGAGATGATTGTGCCATTTGCCTAGCCAGCCTGCTAGGAGAGATGCCGTGTGTGTCAACTGCATGCAATCACCACTATCATGTAGCCTGTTTCGATGGCCTGAATGAAATGTACCATTTGACCAGCTTGGTCCAGCCAGCAGCAATACATGCTGTTTTCACCATGACCTATAGAAAAGTAGTCAGATGTCCATTGTGTAGATCCGCTGTGCTGATTGTGGATGAACTCCCATATGGGGAGGACAGATTCACATATCTGTGGTAGATATAGTTGTATTATTTTTCTGAGGGCAGTCTTGCATGAGAGTTGTAATTTCCTGATTGTTGCATTGTTTCAAAAATTTGGCATTAATTGTTGTGATTAGGATCAAAATTGTTTGCTGTTGTTATGATGATAAATAATTGCTGCAATTGAGATGAATGCTATTTGAAAATATGAATTTGTTTATATTGAAAATATGAATTTGTTATGTTACAACTTGAATTGCTGTGAGGATTGCTGAAAATAGGATTGAAATTATTGCTGTTATCATGATGATGAAGTTGCTCTAATTATGACGAAATAGTTCCTGTAATGTTGGACAATAAGTACTGCATTTATGATGACTATGATTGCTTTGTTCGATGTGAGGATAGGTATGAAAAATTCCTTGATCCGATCGATGAAAAAATTGCATGCTCGTGACAAGCTGATGCTGGAATTAATGATTAGGGAGGGTGATGTGATTGCCTCAGATTATGACCCCTTATGATTATTGCATTACGTGCATTGTCAGAGTGGGGGCGAGAAGATGTTACTGTTGTAACACATTATTATGCATGTTTGTATCGAGGCAAAGGACGATATGTGAGTGTTTCCTCAACCTCAAGTAAATGAAGATGGATGGTGGCATGAGGGAGCAGGCTCCTTTGGGATTGGCATCATCGATGACGCCGGGATTCGACATTCAGGCGTACGTGGACTCGGTGCTTCAAAGATCCATGCAAGAGGAGACCAAGGGGGTCTCCAACTGGTTGAAAGCACACCGATTGAGAAGCGAGCTGTTGGACTGGTGCCTGACCCCGGGGAAATCGGTGCCGGAGATACCGAAGCTGATGCGAAAGGTGGCAGCTGCTTTTGGTTTGCCGGGAGCTAGTTCGAGGGAGCCGGAGACTCCTCAGTCCTTGTATTCCCTTGCCACTCTCATCGAGAGGGAGTTGGCAGGAGGTACTAGGGATGCGTCCTTGCCGGACAATCACATTGCCCTGTTTGCACATCAACAAATAAGGGCTACAGTTCCAGAGTGTGAGAAGGATGATACGCACGAGTCAGAATTGCAGATGTTCATTAAAACCCAATCCAAGAAGGCCTCGTTATCAGGAGCCACTAAGCAGGTTACTGCAAAACCGGGAGCCCCTGCAGATGGTAATGCCAAATGTCCAAAATGCCAGGGGTCACATATGCTGCGGGACTGCAAGTCCCCTTATGCGTTGAACAAGGATGGATCCATCAATGTGACTTGGGTGGACAAACGAAATAAGAATGACAATAGGAATAACCAAAACCAGTTGCCTCAGCTGCCACCACCTCCTCAGAGGGAGCCTGTTTAGAAATCGTCAAAAGTTGCCAGAATGCTGGTCTGTATAATATGTATATAGTGTATCAATATTTGGGAGCGGGCCAGGATGCCTGTCTTACCTTGTAACATCAGATTCCAGGTTTAAATACCAAATTGAAATGCATTGTTGTATGTGATATGGATTTGCTTGATAAGTTAATTTTGCATTTTTGTGAATTTGCTCTACGTTAGATTTTCGAAATGTCGATTTGGCTGATTTTGCTCTACGTTAGATTTTCAGATTTCAAATTCGGGATGCTGGATTTTTCGAATTTTGGATTTGGTATTTTTGCTCTACGTTGGATTTCGAAATTTCGATTTGGCTGATTTTGCTCTACGTTAGATTTTCAGTCTTCAGTCTTCGGGATGCTGGATTTTCGAATTTTGGATTTGTTTTTTTTGCTCTACGTTAGATTTTCGAAATTTCGATTTCGCTGATTTTGCTCTACGTTAAATTTTCAGATTTCAGCCTTCGGGATCCTGGATTTCGATAATTGGATTTGCTTTTTTGCTCTACGTTAGATTTCGGGATCAGCTTCGGAACACTGGGTTTCGGACTTTGGGATGCATATCTCAAGTTGGAGTGCTTCGCGGATACAGGCAATTAATGCCAATTACCTTGCCTGCACGGACCACCTGGTCCCGTCCGTCATAGAAGCCTCCCTTTAACATGGGGATGCTGGACGGTTAGAGTACTGACCACAACGGGTGGGTTACTCTCACGAGTAGCACACCGGAAGTGGCCAGGCTCGAAAATCGTCCATCCCTTTCCACAAGATTGGGGCCCGGTAGAGACCGGGGTGCGATTTTCGAGGAGCATTTCTCCTGAAAGGAAGAGTGCTCTGGTGTGGTTGTTGTCTCGAACAGGGACACGAGCCAAACTCAGCCCCACGGAAGGGATTGCTTTTCTTCGATGGTGCATGCCGCTTTAACGCATCGCCGGATTTGAGGCAAGCCTCGTTCGGGGTGGCACTCTGCTCAGAACAAGGTCAACAGTGGACCCGGGACTACGGACGCCTTGGATCCAAGACGAATAATTATGCAGAATTCGTGGGGGCCGTGATTGCAATCCAAAGAGCAATAGAATGGAACTTGACCACAGCAACAATTGTTGGGGACTCGGAGCTGGTGGTGTCAGCATTCTCGGGCTCCCGTAACGTTATCGCAAAAGACTTGGAGAGACTACTTATCGTTGGGAAAGCTCACATGGCCTTGCGCCCGGATTGTGTTTTCAATTTCAAGCATGTGGCACGGGACCACAATAAACTGGCTGACAGCCTGGCCAACTTCGCACTGGATTCTGGCATGCCGGCTACGACAAGTGTGAGGGACCCGCTTGCATTTATTACCATGGCAGTAAAAGGATTCGACAGTGCCCGGGAAGTGATGGACAGGCAACAGTCCTTAGGGCCATGTGAAGCCCAAGGGCGGGACACCTTGGCCCCTTCAGTAATTGATGCCCTCAGTGGTAATTTGGTCCCGGACCCCCTTTCCGCACCAGCTAGGGATCCGGGGGAGTTCCGGGTGGGAACTATCCATGAGTGTACCCAGTTCTGGGACACGGTGGTAACATCATCAGAGATGGGATTGCTGGTCAAAGAATGGGCAAAGAATGGAGTCTCCATCTTGGATTTCTTCCAACACTTTTCAGGCACTTACGAAGGGGCTCGTTTCGACTCAAGAACACCCCCGAGGATGCAGTTCAAGAATCATGCGATCCCAGATCATTTGATCCCCTGGATCTCTGGGAAGATACAGGACGAGCTCAGGTGGGGAGCGATAAGAGTCTGGGGCAAAGAAGGGGAATGCTCTCCCCCGCATCTTGTTATGCCGGTAGGAGTGGAGCCAGCCAAACCAAGAAAGATCAACGATGCAAGATTCCTTAACCTTTGGTGTAAGGATATTCCGTTTACCTACGAGTCGGTGACAATGCTTCCACAAATCCTAGAGGTGGGGGATCCGGCATTTATTATGGACCAAGCGAACGGATTCTTCCATGTGATGCTTACAGAGGAGTCGCAACAGTACATGGGTTTCCTGTGGGATGGCGTTTATTACGTCTATACTGTTCTCAATTTTGGATGGAAGCTAGCGCCGGTCATTTATAGCGCCTTCGCGGGAGAATTCGCGGGATTCATCCGGCGGCTGGGGATACCATATTTATACTACATTGATGATAATGCCGGGGGGCCGGCCCCAGTGGGAGCTTCAACTCTTACGAAACATGAAAGAGCCAAAATCTCGGCGTTCGTTGTCTCGTCATGCATGACGGCGGCAGGATATTTTATTCATCTGGAGAAGACGGAGTTCATTCCGTCCTTGACCATCACCTGGCTAGGCATTGGTATTGACCTTGCGAAGCAGGAATTCTTCATCCCGCAGAAAAAATGGGATAAGTTCTTGAGCCTGGCAACGGACCTGCGAGCTTCGTCAAGTATTTCGGCCAGGGACCTGGAAAGAGTGGCAGGAAAGTTGGTTTCAATGTCAATCGCAGCCCCGGGCATCCTTATTGCATGCAGGAGGCTGTATGCCTTCCTGGCAAAGAGGCACGAATTCTGCAGAAAAAGTTTTTTCCTGAACAGTAAGCAGATGAGGCATTTCAAACTCTACTTGGGTCAACTCTTCCAGCCGTCGCTGATTAAGGTGTCCGCATTCAGGAAGCAGGCCCACTGCTCGATACTCGTGGATACAAACGTCGATGGTACAAAAGTCACGGCATCAATCAGAGCAGGGGAATTCCAAGATGAAATTTCGTGCTATCGAGATTTGAGAACCTGCTCGTCGGTGGATCAGTCAATGTTGATTTCTGAAGCCTTGTTCAAAATCCCAGTAGAACGGGTCCCGCAGCGCTGGGACATAATCTTGGACAAAAATATCTGGGATTCATCGAGAATCCTCTCGTCTAACCTGGGCGCGAAAGCATGCAAGGACTTGGCAGAAAAGCTCTATAGATTTGTCGCGGATAACAACTTGGAGCTGAAGGTGGTTTCCTTTTCAAGGGGACCTGATGGAACTATTGTAGTCCCGGATGAAGAGTCTCATTATTCATTAATGCCACGGTTCTCTCCTCTGTTGAACATGATGTTTGGACGGCACAACATCGACTGCTTCGCAACAACGGCTAATGTTCGGGGATCTCCCAAAATGCGATTTTGCTCAAGGCTGCCAGAGAAAGAAGCTTGTGGCACCAATGTCTTTGCCTATCCACTAGCTGGACTGAACTGTTATGCTAATCCGCCTTTTGCATTAATGGGACCGTTCCTGATGTATCTTAGAGAACAGAAAGCGTCAGCCTCTGTAGTTGCTCCACAGTGGGATGGTTTCTCTCCAGATGGGTTCTGGTGGACTACGTACAATAAGCTGTGCAAACAAAAGTT
>LGRX02015303.1:0-22497 GCA_001247695.2 Cymbomonas tetramitiformis
GAGATTGTGCTGTCCTGTACACACATTCCAGTGAAAACCCTTTGAGGTGGCTTCGGGATTGACACGTGAGGATATGCTGTCCTGCGCACATATTCCAGTGAAAACCCTTCGGGGATGCTCCGGGATTGACGAGTGAGAATGTGCTGTCCTGCGCACATATTTCGTGCGCTGCTGTTCTGCGCACGTAGTGTAGTGAAACCTCAGGGGTTGCTCCCGGATTAGTGTGTGAGAATATGCTGTCCTGCGCACATATTCCAGTGAACCCCCGAGTCACGAGAGGTGTTCCCAGAGGACGGCTGGAAGGCGATCTTGCGCACCCTTGCCGGTCCACCAAACGCTTGGCACCATCGAGCTCGAAGCAGCCCGCCCGGGCCCAGGTAAAGGGATCCAGGAGCCCGACAGGTGACAAAAACACAGAAACTTAGCAACTGATCTCTGAGGGGAAGGTCTATAGGTCTTGTGGCTCGCGATAAATTGGCGTCACGGTGGCAAGGCCCGAGGTGTTCGTTGGTGAGGATGACGTGGTGAAGCGCAAACGGTATCTTTAGGCCATCGATGTGGCGAGGCCTTCACGGCTGTTGCCGGCGAGGGCATGCTGCAAAAGCTCCGCACCTGATAACACCGATGTAGTGATCCGCTTCCGCAGTTCGAGGCGTCATGAGGCTCTTCACCAGGTCACAGGTCATGCCTGGGTCTTTGGTGAGGAAACAGGTACGCAGCTGCTGCACTAGTTCCTCCACCTCCGTCTGCGCGACCTCTGGCGCAGTCTCGGTCGTCACCCGCGTGAACAACATGCGCGCCACTGCGGTGGCCGCGGCCGCTATGGCAGTAGTGTTGAGCATCTCCGGGCCGTCCAGCCAGCTGTGGTAGTTCGGGTTCGTATATGCGAGGTCGAACTCGGTGATAACTGCGCACGTGCTGGCGTCCACGTCAGCATCATCCAAGAGGGCCATTAGCGAAGAGGGAGGAATGCCCGGGGTTTCACTGCTCGCAGCCGAGATCGCCACGTCGACCACGGACGCGCCGACTTGCAGTTGATCGACTAGCTCATCGGTGGTCGTCTGGCCTTTCTGCGTGTGAACGTACAGGGTTGGGGTGGAGTCGGGATCGATGTGCCCGAGGCCGACTTGGCCAAGCTCGATGATAGCGGAGATGTCCTTTTTGCTTAAGCCCTTTACTGAGTCGTCGCCTGCGGCGAGGTCGCTGAGGAATTTGCGGGACCCGATGTACCCCCAGTCCTCCCCCGCGAACGTAGCGAAAACGATCTGACCTCCGCTCGAGCCCGGCCTGCGCAAACGACAGGTGAAGGGCGTCGGCAGCGGCGAGGAGCAAGAGAAGCCCCGACATAGGGGCATCTGCGCCGAGCGCGCGTTCGTGGAACAGCGATGCGGTGTCTAGGCGCGCGACCACGAGCACCGTAGGCAGGGAGCTCGTGGCTTCCTCCGGCAGGCGGGGCATCGCTGACCACACGCTGTGGCCGCCGAGGGGCAGACACGTGGCCTCGCTGAGGCACTTCGCGGAGTCACCCTCGGCATTCATACGATAGTCAAGCTCAACGGCATAGCGCGGGAACGCCCAGTCGTCCTCTTCGTTGCGGTGCGCGTTTTGCGCCGCAAGTTTCGCGGAATCCTCATCGAGAATCACGATGGGGAAATCGAAGTTCTGCATATTGAACCCACTGCCATTCGTATTCCAGCGGTATTCGGTGTCGGAGTAGGGCGCGAACTGCGACTGCGGGAAGGGGTCCGCCGGGGAAAATGAGAAGGGGACCGAGCTAGTCGGCTCCACGATGACCCCGGCCACGACGAGCCCCTCGTCGAGCACTTTCGTGAGGAAGCCGGCGAGAAGGTCCGGCGACAGAAGCGCGACACGGTCAGCCTCCCACGACTGTGAGAGGGAATGGACCCGAGCCACGTCGCCGCGGACAACCTTATCAGCTGCTAGTAGCACGCACACAACACCGCTTTAGAGTGAAGGTGAGGGGAGCAAGCTGGCAGAGCCCATGTTCGCATAAAACGTTTAGCGCGGAGAAGTACAAATCGGAGAACACAGCATAGGCAAGGCATAGTAGATCGCACAGAAACGCACTTGCACAGCCAATGGGCCCGGAGAGATTCAGAAGTCTGACACAGGGGTGCCCGTCTAAATCTTGGATCATATGGTCCTCCAGATCCGGGACATTTGAGAATTCGCCGTTGGACAACCAAAATAAGCCGTTTACTATGAGGGTCACGAAAGCTCGAGAAAGCATGGTGAGCTAACGCTGAGCGTGCCGGAGACCAGGAACTTGGGGAGTCGGGTTAAATTGTCACGGACTGGGAGGTCAGCTCAAGCGCTTTTTAAAGCGCGGGCTCGAATATGGCAGACCCTCAATACGGAGAGAGGGATACGCGAGACGAGACTGCCGGAAGAACAAGAATTGTTTGCTAAATTCCAAAAGCTAAGCACTTAACCTGCCGTTAAGCTCCGGGGCAGAAGTAATACCCTTCCACAAACAGCGAAGGATACGGAACTTTAATAAAGCCACCCTTTCCTTCAGCCTAATCTACACGAACCTGCGCTGGATCGGTGAAAAAGCCGGTCCGGCGCGGGTGATGAAAATTCCGTTCACTTTCATCACCGTCGCGTGAACTGAAGCCCTCTACTGTAGAGCTCTACAGTACAGCTCCCGATGTAGTCTCAGTCCATCTGAAGGTTAGGATCTGTCCTTCGCCTGTGACACTGTACAGTAGCTGTTGCCCAACGCAAGGCACTCGCAAGAGCACCCCGCAATACCTGCACCCCCCCCTGGTTATGTTATGGATTTAAAATTGCGAACCCATGGGTAAATGGGTACTCTTGTCCCCAGAGCTTATGGATGAAAATAAACATTTAGGGTGTGTAACTCTGTGGGGTCCATAAGCTCTGGCATGACTCGGCAGGCCTCCAAATCTATGTCCTCCAAAGTGCACACCACTTCAGGGGCTTCAGCAGGAGCGGGGCCAAACAAACCGAAATTCTGCTCAACACCGCATGCCCAGAAATTGACCTGAGCTCAGGTTATGGAGGTAAACGCCCTGAAAACTGCCAGGTTTTCAGTGAGCTGCAAAAGTCTGGCACCAAAATCATTCAAAACTACATAACTTTAGCGCACTCTATCCACATTTAACAAAGTATATAGAAAACTTCACCAGTTTTTCACGACGCTACGCACTCCAACCATTTGTTTGTACAAATAAATGGGCCAAATCACCATATTGTGACTTGGCCGATCTAGATGTTGATTCATAGGGGATGGTATCGAGCCGTTAATCTCATGGGGAAACAAAAACTGTACCGCTAGACCAGAAGCCCGAAAAAGGTGAGCCAGGCCGGGATCGAGCCCGTGACCTCTCGCATACCGGATGAGCGCTCTGCCGTTGAGCTACTCTGGCTATTGATGGCGATTCTGGTGCGGTACAGAGTACTGACTCCCCACGGTGCCACGTAGGCGGCGAAGAGTGAAACACGAAGGATACAACTTTTCCCCCAATCTGCCGTTGCGGTGCGCTCTCTGTTGGGGCATCGCGCGGCTATGGGCGGCGCGACTGTTGGGGGCGTGCGGCGTGTGCGGCACGATTGCATCCTTCATGACTGACTTTAGACTCTTTGGCAACCGTGTCACCTATGTTTTTCTTCACAACTGTAATAACATATTATATATGTGTGTGTGTGTGTGTTATTCCATCGGGTGATAGCACATCAAGCTCTTGTGATCGGTTTCCTATTTCTTCCGTCCGCTTCGCGCCCTGCGACTCTACGATTCCGGCATCGCGGGCCGACATCAAGCCGACACACCGACATCCGCAACCGTAGTGCATGGCCAAACCGACATCCCGACATATTTTTCCGACACCTCCCGTTGTTTTTTACGCACTCTCATGTGCGCTAACTCTCCGCTGGACCGCAGCTACTGCTGGAATAGTCACACCGCTTGCTTTGTGACGCTCTTCCTATAGTAGTGTGTATGACTGTCACCCGAACCCGAACCCTAACTGCTTATGCCCGTTATATCGGGTTAACTTATCAACTTTATCACATTCTGAGAAAACCTTCACTGAGTGAATATATCCCGAGTCCTAGGGGTATATCCAACAGGTTTGGCCCCACGCACTCTTTATTTAGACACTGCGTAGTTTGGCCATGTCAGGCTAAACACCGACGCTTGAGATGGAGTGAGGGGCTCCTCTAGAGGCGCGGCGGGGCGGTATGGCCTAGTTACGTGGCTGGTTGATTGGACTTACGGAGAGCTTGGGCTCGTGGCTGCTTGATTTTCCCGTTCTACGCGTTGGTAGACGTTGGAATTTTGGTCGGATCCGACACCAAGTTCCTTGGCCGCGTTGTTAGATCCACATGCACGTTTGGGGAATCTTTTGCGCCGCAGCTTTCCTTCTTTTCCTCGACGACCGCCTTACGACTTTTGGCCGCCGCTCCTTCCGCACCTCGCCACATTTTCCCTCACTTCGTCTCTATAGTCTTCTACATCATGGTTGCGACTAGATTGACATCCAGTATGGCGTCACGCCGACGCTCGCTAGCTACAATTTTCGACTCCGCTGCCGCACGTAATTCCGTCACGCCGGCTACGCCGGCGCCCGCTGGTGTTCCAGCTGCGAACTCCGCCCAAGCCGTTTTCTTGGCGGGTGTTCGCTCGCTCACGCGTGAGCGCTTCGACGAGGGCGTGGCGAAGCACGTCATCCGGAAATGCTTTCCCGACAAGCATGACCGATTTACGGGTACGGAGTCGAACGCTCAGGTGCTCCTCTCCAAGCTGGTGCCTGCTCTCCGGGAGGCATTCGAGGCCGAGGACGCACTGTTTGCCCCTATGTTCGACTTGGAGGACTCCACGTTGGCCGTGCGACCCGAGGCCAACAAGCTCCTCTTCTCAACTCTCGAGCTCATCGTGTCTCCCGCCTCTCCAGCGGGTGACGGGCTCGAGGCATCTGCGACCTTGCACCCTCTGGACGGCAAGCGGGCCCTGCTGGAGCTCGCAAGGCGTCTGCTGGACTCCGGTGCACCCTTCCAGGGGACATCGGACCTCCTTGGCGTCCGTTTTAAGGCCCACACCGACCCGTCCGAGTCCATCACGGACTTCAACGCGGCCTTACGGTCCGCCAAGAGGCGCAACACCCTCGACGATGACGAGGTGAAGGAGCTCTTCCTCGCCGCGCTGGACCCTGCTTTCTACGCGCCGGTGGTGTCGAGGCTCTTCACCCACCAGCAGCGAGCGGCCGTGGACCTCCTTACCATTCAACAATGGGTCCTCGAGTGCTACGCCCGACACGTGGCAGCCGGTACGCACACTGCCTCGTTCGCCCTGTCCGCGGCAGCCGTGGCCACTGACGGCGACACCTCGCAGCTGTCCGACCTCACGGCCATTATCCTCGACGTGAAGCGACAGCTAAAGGTCCTCACGGACAAGGTCAACGGGCGGGGCTTTACCCCGCGGGCGGACAAGAACAAGATCGGCAACGGGGGAGGCGGCTCCGGTGTTCGTTTTGCGGCAGGTGACCTCCCGACGGGGGGAAATTGGCCGCAGTCGCAGGTGAGGAAGCGCGTTGCTTTCCACAAAGGCAGCGGCGACTTCATTCCATTCTGCCAAAATTCAACGTGCAAGAAGGACGAGGCCCGCCACTGGCACCGCGACTGCCCGAACGGCGGCAGGCACGGCGCTGGGGGAAGCTTCCACAGCTTCTCCCTCGGTGACATCGAGAACGACTTGCTGGCGGAGCAGTTTCAGACGGCCATGGACGAGCACGACGGCGAGCGGTTCGATGCGCTCTGCCTTCTGGCGGGGGGCAAGCCGGAGATGCTCGACGGCGTTTCGGCGTGTTCCTTCGGGATCGAGCCGGAGCGGGAAGACGGTGCGTTGCAGGAATTCCTGCCCTACTGCCAGCCTGCCACCCACATGGGCGGCTTCACGGTCGGTGGTGTCGAGAGCGGGATCTCGGCTGCCGCTTACACGCATGTCCGGGAGGACCCACCGCCGGCTCCACCGCCGGCGGCAATCGAGCATGTTTACCCGGGCGCGAGTCGGAGGCGTCCGACACCGGTGACATGATGCCGGTGGACCCCATGCACGCGCACGAGCCCGACCTCTGCTTTGCGGACCGGATCGCGCGGATGGGGGGACTTTCGATCACGGCTGAGGGCAAGGACTTGGCGATGCGGTACATGCACGCCGGGTCGGAGACCGACTCTTGCGACGGCGACGCGGACGGGTCTGCAGCTGGGTATGACCCTATTGACGGTGAGGATGCGGTCCCGCAGCCTCTAACATCTCATCGGGGATGCGGTGCACCGCCTTGGGGGTTTGGCCGCTCTTCGGCGATTGCGGTGATGGTGTGTGCTCTCTTCTGTGTTTGCGCCACCGCGGCGCCAATCTCGGCTGCCACTCTTGGCGAGGCATGTGCACCGGACCACACCGACCTGGAGGTCGGTGGTGCTGCCGAGGCGACCACCAGCGAGCCTGCATTCACTTCTGCGGCACCGGTTGCTATTCCACCGCGCCGGCACGGCCGGCACCGTGCTCGGCAAGGCCTTCACAATGCACCAATCGGGCTTTACATCCCGGTACCTCCACTCCCGGTCCCGCCCACTTCACCGCTGTATTGGGATGCACCACCGTCACCGGACTACTCACCGGGACCGACTACTGACGAGGAGGACGGGGAAGATCCCTCGCACGACGATCGAGACCTTTCAGGTTTCCGCTTCTGGAGCTCTACGAATGATTCAATCACGGCATCGACATCTTCAATTCACGGCACCATGACTGTGCTGCGGGCCGGCACAGCAGTGCCACCGCCAACTAGTGGCTAGGAGGTTAATCATACCGCTCCTGCACAATGAGATTGACCGTAGCTGTATGTGCAGAAGGGTCCGATCACGGACCGGTTTCGGATTTACAACTCTTGACTGGGAACCGCCCTGCCAGAAAGGACAGGCCTTCCCTTAAAGCCCAATTTCCACCTTTGTAGATGGTGTTTGTTCACAGGTTTCACCTTCGGCTAGCCAGTCACCACACTAGGTGGTGTGCTGGAACAGTCACACCGCTTGCTTTGTGACTCTTCCTATAGTAGTGTGTATGACTGTCACCCGAACCCGAACCCTAACTGTTTATGCCCGTTATATCGGGTTAACTTATCAACTTTATTACATTCTGAGAAAACTTATCACTGAGTGAATATATCCCGAGTCCTAGGGGTATATCCAACAATTGGATTTAGGACCCCCCATACGTCCCCCGGAAGCCATATGCTATGGGTTTTTCCCTTCGCCTATGGTCCCCCCCAGCACCATATGTTAACTGTGTGAGAACCTGGATGGCTCATATTCGACCCCATATCCCGATATTTCTCTGGATCTTGTCTCCCGTGCCTTCTGTACTAAATTCTGGTGCTGACAAATCGGACGACATCGACACGTCGGACTACAAGCAGGCGCAAGCGTATTCGGATTGTAATTTCATTTTCGTCAAGCGATGCAAATCTATGATTTTTAAATTTATAATTTCAGCGTCGGCATATAAAATTGAAAATATAAAAATACTACGATTCTACGATACTAAGATAATAGATATGAAGTTTATATAATTCCGGGGGGTTGGACCCCTCCCAGTTGAAAATGTGCCCTTAAAAATACCTGGCAACACCCAAAAATACCCGAAAATATGGCTATTTCACCCCCCTATAATCTCATATGTTATCGTCGTGCCGTACCAATTAAGTGGCTACTACCCGAAGGTCCGGTCCTCCCACAACCGGGACCGAAGTGAATTTGGGATATATGCCGCGTTTTTTCGATATAGTTGGTATATGAGTGCTTTGGGGTCATATTTAGGTGTCCAATAATTATCTAAAAACGTGTGTTGGGTGTAATACTCGGTGTAGCGATTCGGTTTACGTTATTGAAAAGTGGGGGTGAAACCGCTCGAAATTAAATAAAAAGGCCGGTCCTCCCACAAGGACCGGAAGTTCCCAACGCCCACCTACACTCACTAAGTGGCCTTCCTAGTGCCCACTGCACTTAAAAAATACTTCAACATGACCTATTCGTGCCCTCTACAATGTACAACATCTTCGGAATCCACAATACTGCGGTATATATCCCTCACAATGTCATGCACCCACAAAAAAAATAGATTTCATCAAAATCGGCCATCCAATCGGCTCTCGCCGAATTCCAAAGCAATGTTCCGAGTAGAATGCACATATTGGCATGCTTAAGCATTCTAAAAATCGATAAACATGTTTACATGAAGTATGCGACGTGGCATATCATACATCTATCATATCCGAACACTATTTGGCATTCATAGTATCCGTAGTAACGAAAAAAAAACATTTGAAAATCTTGGATCAAAAATGTTTTTTACAGGTGTAAGGTCGATTTGAGTGCGTATATACACCCAATACGAGGTCGCCAACATGTATAATCTTGCAAGTATGATTGGGTATGATGTTAGGATAAAATTGTGTACTTGGGCGGCTTGTTTGACCTGGAATTCTATTGGATTAAAATATTTGAATGGCATGACATGTTTTTGAACGTCCTCCAAAAGTTGCAACTCAAAAATGATAGGGTACATGCTACAAATGCATTAGATATAGTCATTCTATGACGATATACGGTTGATGGCGCATATGGACACTCAGTTTAGGTCCTAAGTGTACTAAAAACCGAAGGGTAGACACTAAGACCGTCAAGAGGACGGCTAAAAAAATCCCGCAACACCGGTCCTTGTGGGAGGACCCAACGCCGTTTCGGTCCTCCCACAAGGACTGTCGGGCAATAGCCATAAGGGACCCAAGGGGGGTCGTATGTTCGTTATGGGTTTCGCTGAACGACCCCAACCCTCCAAAAAATTATACACCCATGTATCGCATATGTTACATCATTTTGCAAATCCCCAGAAAAGACCCCCGGTATTGCGGGGGTGTCTCGCAAGCGGCAAGGCTGTGTCACATGAACATGTCGATGTGTATCTCGAGATAGGCTCGATACATCGATTAATCGATTATCGGATGACGATGACGATGCCGGCCATTGACGGCCGCGGCCTACCAATTCGATCGATACCATCGCATGTTTTCTAGCTATCGGAATGCCCTGTGTCCGACAAATCGCCAATCGAATGACGATTATTTTGCTTGTGTTATAACGTGAATATTGTAAGGGTGATTCTGTGACGCGTTGGGTGGCAGCAAAGTCGTCAAGACGATGTCGTCCTCGGAATTGATCGGGACATTATGATTGGCTACAGAAGTCAGAATGACGACGCCGAAAGCGACTTTTTGACGACTATGTCGTCCCTGCCACCCCAAACATTTCGGACGACTTGAAAAACTTGGAAATGTTTGGAGACGATTTCGGCATCTTTGTCGTCATTTAGTCGTCATTCTGAAAGTTCGTCCTCTGTGCACGCCTTCGATCTAAAATTTTTGACGGCTTCGGGCAGTGACGACTTTTGACGACTAAAAGCTTCGTGCCACGTTGGAAGCTCGGAACGACGTCCAAAATATCTTGCATCGTCTTATGCGAGAAAATCGATCCAGTACGAGCGGATTTCAGTAATTTGATTCGCTCAACGAATTGAGATATCATTTCGATTCGCGAAAACACTTCCCCATTCATGTTTTGCTTTCCCCATTTTCGATTTTTTTTATCCGTTCCCGATGGGTCCCATGTAAACGCTCTGTAGCTTTCCGATGGAAAATCGATCGGTGGCGATGATTTCTGATGTGGAGGAATATAGCATTTTGAAGGGAATCTAAAGATCTGTCGCGACATGGCAATGTCACAAATCCATCCTACGGGTTGGTAACATGGCGTCGTCGGCGATTAACGACATCGTCTTGACGACTTTGCGGCCACCCGCAACGCGTAGAATAAGCCTAATCCGGTGTAGGCGTGTAGCCTCGTCTACGACTTCGTCTGCATGTGTACAGTAGCCTCGTCTACAACTTCGTCTCCCCATGTGTGTGGGTATGTTATTGGTAATTATAGAAATGCATTCTTCCTGGGTAAGATGTTAACAGATCATGAAATTAAAATTCAACAGTGTGTGTGTATGTGTGTATGTGTATGTGGGTATGTGTGTGGGTATGTGTTACAGGAATATCCTAGTTCACTAGATATCAAGGGTAGGTATCGGTTGCAAATATACCTATCGATATATTTCGATAACTCAAAAAAGTTATCGATAACTCCGATAATCGACACTTATCGATAATTAGAATGTATAAACAAATTTCCATAGTTAATACATTACAATTTTCATTATAGATAATTCCGATATCGATATGTCACCGATATTTCTACTAAAATATAATATCGGCGATATATCGATACTAAATATCGATATATCGGCAAAATAAGATATCGATACCTACCCTTGCTAGATATCAAAAAGTTCCGAACTGTGTGTGGATAAACCACTCAAGATAAACGTAAACCCTAAGCTAGATATACCCGGAACGGTCTCGGACGGTCTCGGAGTCTATAGCCTACCTATGACACAACGTGTGTCACAACACGAAACTACAGATCAGTCAGCAGTCCAGAGTTGGCCTAGTGATCTATCATAGGAGGGGCCGGCACCGGGACTCCCGGTCAGGGTTGCCTATACCGATTTCAGCACACCACCCCAGCACTGTGGGTGGTGACCAAGGTTAGGTATCAATATTCAATATTTTCGATATAATGATATATCGAAATATTGTTATTGATTGATGACGAATTTGTAGATATTGAAATATTGGATATTGATTGATCGGCGGTGGCGAATATCGAAATTGATTGATCATGTGGTGGTGAATATTGAAATTGATCGATCAGTGGCGGCGAATATTGATATTGATCGATACCGAAAGTCAATTATCGATATTGATCGATGTCGAAAAGCGAATTCAAATATTGATATTTGAATGACCGTTATTGATTATCAATATCTCTACAATGCCCATCGATCCTGCGCAATTGAATTTTGCGGAAGCCATTGGTTGATTACCGCAATGTGGAGTTGTGGACAGCCTGGACACTGCAAGATCGATGGCATGGCACTGCCCCTAAACCCCGACTATAAAATAGTGGAGCCCTGCCTAGAGCCCATTATAGCTCTACTATAATGGGTCTCGTAAAATAGTGGGGGTCTCTTCCTACTATAAAAAAATCGTTTGTGTTTTGTCCACCATTGACCATAGACCATTATCATAATTTCTTCACCATCTACCAAATCCCGGAAATTCCGCAGATCTACATTACCATGGGACAACGTGGTAACGGGAAACGCCCTCGCAAGTCGTCTACAGTACCACTCCGGTGACCTTGGTTGCTCAAGGGAAAGGGCAGGTAAAACGGACCCCGCAGCACGCTTTTGATGCGCTGAGCACTGACGAGACAGAGTATTGGGTGGAGGATATTCTTGCTACCCGCAAGCGTTATGGAGTGGACGAGTGGTCCTAGCTGCAAATGTTGCAGATTTCCGAGCGAGCCGCTCGGGGATTTCCAAAAAACATGCCCGAAATTTTTGAAAAAAGGAATATTCTTTTCCAAAAACCCTTCATTTTCTTAGTGCATAAGTATGTGCGTTCATGCATTTAGGAATATTCCCTTTCATAAATCATGTCTATATTACCGTCATGCTTTTCACAAGTCATCCAATCAATATAATGAATAGTCAATATGTCGGAATGTGTCATACTGAGCGTTCTGTGCGTTAGGTTTCTCGGCTTCGTTCTGGTAAGGTGCGTGAAACTCTTTCGAATTCGCGAAACCTCGTGAAACCACGTCAGCGCATTTGCAAAACTAGCAGCACTCTCGCTACACTCGACTGGGAACCTCATACATAGACTATCTCTAATCTCGAATCTGCGTGATATCGGCGAGTCGACCGTCGCTCGGTCTGTCGCTGATCGGCCTTGTATCGTTGTCTTGTGTGTGTCACGTGTCGAATTTGACGAAGTCAGAATTCCAGATCGCGAGATACAGATAGGAACAGGCTCAATTTCCACACTCGGGCCCTTGCAGGGCCCTGCCGGGCCCAATTTCCAAATTCGCCGGCCCTTCCAGGGCCCTGCCGGGCCCAATTTCCAAATTCGCGGGCCCTTCCAGGGCCCTGCCGGGCCCAATTTCTACATTTGCGGGCCCTTTCAGGGCCTGCAGGGCCCTGCCGGGCCCTAAATGGACCAAACCGCGCCTCCGTGGGCCCTATCGGGCCCAATTTCCAAGTTTTGGCTCTCGATTTCCAAGTTTATTGGAGCGAGCCAAGCTCGCTCCAGAAGGCATTTTTTGCAGCTAGGCGAGTGGTTAATTAGATGGGAAGGTCTCCCGGAAGGCAGTGACACGTGGGAGCCGCTTGAGAACATCCCCGGGTATGAGGCAGATTGAGGCTTTTGCGAAGCGCTTGGAAGTGGCCCAACATGAAATCGCGAAGAAGGTGATTGTCTAGGAGAGTCAGAAAATGTAAGATAAGTTAGGGCAGGAGCGAGGAGCCAGGTTGACAGACCTAACAGCTAATCCAACTGTACAATTCTGATACACAAATTGGAACCCCCTAGCTAGCACAAGTGCAGAAACCCACGGGCATTGTGCACCCGCTAAACAACCGAAAAGCACTGAGCTAGTAATGATAATAATAAAACATTTACGTTAGCAAAGGGGACAAAGTCCTGAGAGTGCAGTATCTGTGAGATATATTGTTCCGCAATATATCGGGTGGTCACTGAATAGTTTTCATACAAGTGTAAACTGATTATAAGAGATAACGAATATATATCGGTACTGTATGTGACCTAGGTATCTATCACCTAGTACAGTAATACTGCATATTTAAGAGAACAGGGACATGCGGTCAGCCAGCCTCGTCGGAAAAAAGTGACCTTAACGAAGCGCGATCCAATAAGGTCAGCGATAGCCAGGTTATTTGTTCCTTATTTGCGACCATACCATATTTAATACATGGTCTAACATGGTTTCCCAACCATATTTCCTCATCTAGCCAGCTCCCGTTCTCTTATTTGGACCCATTCTCCTAACGATTTGAAAAGGCTCAGGGTCATCGTAAAAACGCGACCCCCAAAAAAAAAACAAAAAAACGCTGGCTGGTCTCTTATCGTCGATTCTCTTAAAGGTGAGGTATTACTGTACTGTACGAGTACGGGTACAGCTAACGGGAGTCAGATCAAGTTATGGCCTAGGGGTCACCGAATCCAGCAGTATCCCTGCAAAGCAGGCTAGTGAAAACACCAGGGGCTACTCCCTCTGCTACCTTGAGCTAGCAAGCCAGAAAAGTAATTGTAGATGTCAAAGCAAAACCATAAACCAGAAAAATTGTTGAAGTCACCGGAGTTCCGCACACCACCATGTCGGTGTGCATCCAGAGTGAACATGAAGTCAATCGGCAGGGTCCCAACCCAATCCGGCAGTGGCCTTCTGAAAGTCCATGCCGTAGAAGGATGAAAAGAAACCAGTACCGTAGTAGTGGTCCACATCCAGAGGGCCATGCTCATGTAGAGCCATGCCGTAGTAGTCGGCGATGCCGAATCCCAAATCTGCCTGAGCGAGGTCTCGAAAGGAAGCCGAGGGTCGATAAATACCCAGTGTTAAGAAAACCGGAGATTTGGGGCCAGCCAGCAATATTCTCCAACTTGGGTACCCCCCCACCGCCCCGCCAGCGCCAGCGTCCTATGAAAATCGTAAGAATAGTGGGTCATTTTTTTTCAATCAGCCAGCAATTTTCTTAAATTTTCGGTGATAAACCCGTGAAAATGCGACATTTAAAAAAAAAATCGCCTGCGGCGCACCAATAAGAAATATGGCGCCAGCGCCCATATTTCTTATCACCCCATATTTCATAGCTCAAAAAAGCCAGCCAGCAATATTCACCAAATCGGGTACCCCCCCCCCCCAGCAAAGCTGGCTACTTTCTTATTGGCGGGTTTTCTTATTACTGAGTACTTACTGTAAGGCGGATCGAGGTGTGGCACAAAAATTTTGCTTGGGGCCTATGACACAAAAGTTCAGAAAAACCTTTTTTTCGATTTTCCGGTTCGCGAATGTCAAAATAATACGTGGGTTCAAGGATTTTTTCATCCGGATTTTCTTTTTGGTGCTGTGAGCATGGGGGTTTTCTGCGTTACCGCCTATATAAGTCCTAACTTGTAACCTTGATTGTAACTTGAAACCTCGAACTGAAAACGCGAGTCGCGAGAGAATTGCGAGATCGCGAAATCGTCTATCGGCAAAATCGTCACGACCGTAGAATTACTGTTACAGTTCACAGTACTGGAGTATGAGTTCTCAGTTGATCGGGATCGTGGTATGGCGTTTGCGCGTTGGCGTGTATCCGTATCGGGGACACTGTATCGTGTATGCCATTGTCATCGCTGTTCGTCATGAAATACCAAGAGTAAGCGGTCGCGATTTGTTAGGAACACCGACAGTGATCGATGATTCATCGATAAGTTATCGATAAGTTCTCGACAAAAAGGCCTTTTAAAGTATGCGTGCGGCTGCTGCCCGCTCATGATTTTAAGCAATTACTGTACACATTACACATCAACCACCACAATATTTTAAACAAATTCTCACAGTGATATATACGCTTCGTTTGACGCTCGAAGCGCAGTGAAAGATGCCGTACTCCGCGTTTTAGGATTCTCGCGGAATGTCGGGGTACCCTTACCGCATGCAACGATTCCGCAGCGGTACGTGCAGCGATAAGTCTCCGCTAATTTTCCCCTCAAATTTAACTTAAGTTAAAGTTGTGTGAAAGCGCGTTTGGCTTGATTCCATCCGTATTCGCGGATGTCAGCGAGCCACGAAGAAGGTCTAATTTGCGGGACTTCAAGCGCGTTTTGGGCATCCGCGTTTCTACGGATGCTCAAGACAGCGGCTGAAACTCGCTACAAAACTTCGTAACATATATACGAAGTGTTTTAGCAAGTTTCAAGCTGTTCGAACACGTATAAGCTTGAGACTGCTGATATTTTGTTCTAATTTTCCCGTGTTTTACGGTACCATGGAGAAAAACGTGCGGCGATCTTCACACACGCGCTCATCATCTGAAAGAAAAAATGACACTACGGACAACACAATAAATAATATTGTCGCGAAGTATCAGGTCATATTACTTCGAAACAATATCATGGACATAGGCCCACTGCAGCAGAAATATTAGGTTTTTCTTCCGAAGCGGGCCTAGGACGCAAACTTAGCGGTCTGCCGCAAGAGCGTTTTGTGAATGCCTTTGTGCAGGTTCTTCGACACGGGTGAGCGATTGAGCGTGAGCGTCCTGTCGAATACGACTCGTCAAAGCCGAGTGGTGGAGTCCGGAAGCCTCAATTCGCAATATTTTAGCATCCCCCAAACCTTACGATCTGTTCAGTTTTGGTGGAGATGCCATACAGTATAAATTTAAGGATCTGACGGTCTCATGGATTCGTCGCGACCCCTATTCCGCCCTAAGCCCAACCTAATAGGTGAAACGCTCATATCTCGCGATCTAGAAATCTGAACTTTTGTGTCATAGGCCCCAAGCGTTACCCGTACCTTGTCATCGTGAGCCGCATAGAAACCCTGAGCCGGGTTCACCAACTCAACAAATTCATTCGTGGAGAAAAATGACGGAGTCTCCCAATCGAGAGCACCACCAAGGCGAAGGCAATCCTGCAGCCGATGGAGCCTCGGGCACGGCAGCCACCCCCATGATCGAGATGCAAAGAACGAGGGGACATGAGGAAAGGAATCCCCCACGAGCCCGGCCGTGTCCGGGAAGCCCCAGGGCGGCTTGCATCAGCCGTAGGTCCTCTGGAGGTCCATGGGGGGTCCGGACACATGATTAGCCGAAAGAGGCAGACTACCCCGCGGCTTCAGAGTGAAGCTGCCGTCGGCGAGGTCCTCGTAGTCGTCGGTGTCGTCGTAGCCGGTGAGGTCAACCTGCGCGATGGCGGTGTGATTGACAGTCTGGACGAACCCCGCGAACTCACCGTCCGTCGACGCCGTGGCGGTCACCCGTGCCGATTGAAGTGGCGCGGGCTCCATGTCCTTCACCTGCGAGACAAGCATAGCAGGGGCCGGCACGGCGTATGCCGATGCCGCCGCACCACCTGCCGGAACCTGCTCCTCCGGCGTGATCCCCGCCGCAGCGGCAGGGCCACACACCAGAGCCCTCAACCCCGCTCCCAGGAACGAAAGATGCGTGGGTGAAATGTACCTTCTCCCA
Organism: Cymbomonas tetramitiformis; assembly: GCA_001247695.2. NCBI lineage: Eukaryota > Viridiplantae > Chlorophyta > Pyramimonadophyceae > Pyramimonadales > Pyramimonadaceae > Cymbomonas > Cymbomonas tetramitiformis. Next base: position 16,244 of record LGRX02015303.1, read on the forward strand.
AGGTTGGCAATTCAGATTCAGAATCGGAATTCAGAGTTCAGATCGGAATTCAGATCGTAACGTAATTCAGACAAATTCAGACAAATTCAGATGAGAGTACGGTTTAAGCCTATTGGAGCCATAATAACAACCACACGAGGCGCGCGGCAAGAGCCTGGCACGTAGGGACCTACGACAGGTCCCGAGGGACCTTCTACATGCCTTGAGGGAGCAGAGGGACCCATGGTGAAATGGCTTGAGCTAAAATGTATGAGCCGTGGGTTTAGGTTTAGGACATATGGTTTAGGGTTTATGTAGCCTTAGACCCTGATTTCTAAACCCACAGCTCATACATTTCAAGAAATTCAGGAAGTGGGTTTAGGGTTTATTGTTTAGGGTTTAATGGGTTAAACTCTAAACCCTAAACCCACAGCTCCTACAGTTTAGCTCAAGCCATTTCACCACGGGTAAACCCTTAAACCCTATACCTAAAACCCTAAATACGGCAGTAGGTGTGCTTGTCAAGGAAACCCCAATTCGAAACCCTAACTCGCGAAACCCTAAACTAGGGGCGGGTGGGGGAGGAGGAGGAGGGGTTGCGGATTGAGCGTGTTGCGGTGTCCGCGAGCCTCGGGATCTCCGGAGGTCTCAAAGTGTGATCATATGCCGCATCACAAGTCCCGAAATATCATCCTATGGGTCATGACGGCATCCTAGCATGTTGGGGTGCCCTTGGGTGCACTCAATTCGTCGTATCGAGGCGGGAATGGCCTCTTAAATGAATACCAGGTCCGTTGCGGGGCCTCGAAGACCTCCAGAGGTCTCCACCGTGTGACCAGAGGCCGTGATCGTAAGTCCCAAACGATCGTATATGGATCATGAGGACATCCTAACATGTTGGGGTGCTCTTGGGTGCGTCCAATTCATCGCACGCGAGGCGGGAATGGCCTCTTAGATGAATACCAGGTCAGTTGCAGAGCCTCGGAGACCTCCATAGGTCTCCAAAGTGTGACCAGAGGTCGTGGTAAGTCCCAAAAGATCGGCTATGGGTCATAATGGCATCCTAGCATGTTGGGGTGCCCTTGGGTGCGTCCAATTCATCGCATCGAGGCGGGAATGGCCTCTTAGATGAATACGCCACTCATATTCAGACATATTCAGGTTATTCAGACAATTACGTTCAGATTTCGACATTCAGTTCGGAATTCAGATCGGAATTCAGATGACTTGCCAACCTTGCCTTCTCCTGGGCGGCCTGAACCTCAGATGTGAGGGCATCAAGCCGCCGCAAGATGTCCTCCTCGTCGCTCGCACCGGAACGCAGAGACGGTCCCTACATTCTGGGAAAGAGTGTCTTCTAGACGTCTTCTAGACGTCTTCTAGACGATCGTCTTCTAGACGTCTTCGTAGACATGATGTCTTCTGGTTTCCAGAAGACGTCTTCGGGGTGGAAACGTCTTCTGGAAACCAGAAGACACTCTTCGGGAAAGACGTACCGAAGATGTGCGGAATGCCTTCCGGATTTCGGAAGACATCTTCCCGGAAGACATACAAAGGACAGGTTTCTCGGAAGATACACGGAAGATGGTCTGAATGTCTTCTTGACCGGAATACATTCTTACATGTGTTATCGACACATGTGTGATGATTATGCAATTTGGCCACATAGCTACTACATACCACACGTACACTCATCGCGTAATCACAGAAAGACATTCAGAAGGCGCACGGAAGACATGCAGAAGACATTCCACGTATCTTCCTAACAGCTTCAGGGTTGTCATCATGCTTTGTCGCTATGATACGCATAATATACGGCTAAGTCAATTGATAGGTTTATCTACACATACATGTACGATTGCATCAACTCAACATACAGACCACTAAGTACGATGCCCGGCGTATTATCATGATCGCCTCTTGCGTCTTGCACCTTTCGGTCGTGAACCATCATCGTCGATGCACTCGAAAAAGTCAGCCTTTAAATCAAATACCACCGCCGTCTTCATCACAGGATGTTTCTTGATTACAACTTGGTGCTCAATTTGATTAAAAGAGTTGTGACCTCACAATATAGGGTGCATACCTTTGTATATGTCTTTGATGTCTTTGTTGTTGTGCTGGTACCAGTCTTCTTACACCGATGAGGCGTCCCTCAAGGTGTTTTAGGATATCGGGGGAACTGAGTCCACTTTAACCCCTTAGTTGCGGTTGGAATTTTTTGCAAAAATACGTGGTTTGGGGACAATTCAAAGTATTGCGTGATCGTGGCCGCATGCACGCATACGACATCATGTATGTTATAGGAGACCATCAAATAAGCCACAACGAATCATGGTATAGCCATATCTATCGTATATCTCGAGATATATGGATTATCCAACCAAAATTTTGAGTATTTTGAGCACAGAAATTACGCATACGTCTTGTGTACGATGCGTGACTGCAGTCTTATTGACCTGTATCATGGTAAAATATCGCGGAAATACACATGTTAGACTATCCCTAATCCATAGTACGCAATAATACCGCCCAATGTGCCAAAAAATACCAAAAATGGCCAAAAAAAACACCGAAAAAACACTTGGATTCAAATATTTTCCTCACTTAAGAAACGTTTTCCATACTTAAGCTAAAACTCAGGTGATTTTGCTCATAAAATGAGACTATGTGGTGATATAATACCCCATGTTGCATGCGAGACTGGCGTTGGGATCCATTTCTATCGTATATTTCCACATGGCCACGTATATGCTTACCAATACGGGATGTTTATGGCTTGGTTAGCTACTTTTCAAAGCCAAATTTAAGCGCAAAATGACACAAATAGACAAATTTGGGTTTGGAAATACTAACACGTGAGAGAGATATCGCACTAGTATATGTGCTATACTATTGGTTAACCTGTAGCCATATATCATGAGTGCACCCACAAACCTTACAATATTCGATGAGCCAACCGCGCATATGCAGTTTCATGGTAAGCCACGCTCTCATTTTCGAGGCCTTGTTGAGAATTCTCAACGTGTCGCAGCTAAGGGGTTAAACCCTCACATTAGGCATTTAGCCCTACAGTTCTTAGGATGTAGCCCCCATGAATTGCGTATCGTATTTCAGAGTGACGTTTCAAGGTATCCATGAATTGCGTATCGTATTTCAGAGTGACGTTTCAAGGTATCCGAGGTTTACGTTACGGATAGATATTCGCGCTTGCCGTCGACGCCTTTGCGAACGATTTAACGAACGATTCTCGGCCTTATATATCCGGCCGATCGACGAAAATCCTTGGGTACATGTTTCCACGGCCTTATATAGTGCACCCAACCCTTCCTCCCCTCCTGAAGCTGCTATGGAGGTTCACAGGCGGCATGGGGAGCCCGATTTTTGGGGCTTGTTTTAATGCAAACGGAGTGGCCCTGCTTAACGAGATTGGATTTATAATCCTTCACCCGGTCTGCTCAACTCCTCAATATTTGGTCCGGTACGCGCGCTTTGACGAACATTTCATAGAGTGGATTCGACAACGTACTAATGTGAAATTCGTTTTAGTTATGTGTGTCAAGCATAACTCAGGATCACAACTCCGTCCACCTCAGTATCCGGTAGCTGCGGATTACTGGCCATAAGATCCGAATGACAAACCACGGTCTGGTAAAGGTAGCATAGCAGTTTTTCACAGATATTGGTACCCGCATATGTGCGTATCTGTGTAAGGGTATGATTTGTACAAGGCTCACTACACCTCAGCAAGAAAGGATCAATTCCCGCTCCTGTCATATCAATTTGATGCAGGGTAAAAATGTTAGGGATGTACCCTGCAGTTCTCGAATACTATTAATAATTCAGAATACCACTGATAAGGCTCGCTATGCAAGCGATATGTATGGCACGGCTATTATTGAACGACAATAGCACGCGCAGAGTATTGTGGGTATGAGTGCAGACTCTTCTCCAGAAGTGCTGCTAGAGCTCAATGCTCCCTCATATACGCGCCAATGCCCCCGCACTTCTCAAGTGCTACCACAATTGGGTTGTGAACCCGAGGGCATTGGGTGAACAACAGTATCGGCTGATCGAATAAGCCATATTGCTAGAAACTCGGCAGTGCACGAGGGGGAACGCTGCCGACGGTGAAACAACGAACTAATATAAACTCAGATAATAGACATATATACTGAGTTTGTCACACAAGCTGATCACCGAAGATGACACACTGAATATGACACCTGACTGTACGAACTAGTCAGGGTGTCATTTCCAGCACACCACCTCATCTGAGGTGGACAGCTTGTGATAACACACCACCCTAGCTACTAGGCTTACAGTGTAAGATGCAAGATTGTTAAGCCTAGAAGCTAGAAAAGTCACAAGTGGTCGATGAGAGCTTAAGCAAAAAAATGATACTTGCTAAAGCTAGAGATCTTGCTAAAATAAAATCTGATCGGTCAAAATGCGTCCTTGCCAGCTAGTGGTGGGTGCTCCCACAGATCTCGCCTGTCTGCATGTGATGGAGAATGTAAAAATAAGTCTGCCTGTCGGTTTAGCTTGTAATACTGCGAACTGCAAAGGTCTCGGTAAACGATATTTGACACGAAGTGGGAACTCCTTCCGCGCGATCGCGAGGTCAGACAGGATGTCATGGTCATTTCACCGGAAATTTCCGGCGAAATTCACATTCGCGTTTCGTCACGTGTGTCGCTCGCGGGAAAACTGTTACATCGTACACCGAATTTTAAAGATTGTGTGTGCATTCTGCAGGTTGCATGCAGTGTTGCATGCGGCTTTCACTCGACTTTAACTTGAATAAGCCGCCAGCAGTGTATTCCTGACCTCTTTCTCGACTTCCCTTACTTTTTTCTTCTCGTCGTTCAATGACAGGATCCTCAGTAGATCCAGAAAAGTTCAGCGCTGCCTATAAGCAAAAACTAGCCAGCCGTATCCGACAGGGAACGGACGCGCATGGCTCCCCGCACACAGACATGTGCTTCGCGTGCAAGTGGGGCATGCGCGGGGAGCCCAAGGCGTCGAACATCCGACGCTGTAGGACAAAGCACCCAGACGAGGACAACTGGTTCAACGTCCTCTTCCCGCCCGGCTCCCTTGTGGAGTACGGACGGGTTAAGAAGGGATCCGTTAACACCTTCGCCTGGTAAGCGCCTGGCCAATCTCATCCCTGTGTACTTTTTCCGCGCATAACTATTGTTCAGGTGCCTTTCTTGTTATGCGCAGGGTGCGTTCTAGAGATGCCGAGACGGGTCTGTACACCGTCGAAGAGGTGGACACCCAGCGCGTGTTCGACAGGGTGCCGTTGGAGTTTTACTTCAGCGGCAATCCTTCACACGTGGACGGATTCGTCCACTGTGGCAGCAGCGCCACAATGGACGAGTTGCGACAGCTGGAGGGCGTGAGCCTTCGGCGCTTCCTCCCTGCAAGGCTGCACGCTGCTGCAGGTATGATCTTTACCTTTCGCGCATTCCTTCCACACGTTAGGCCCACACAAACCTGTATCTCATACCAACCCCACCCTCCGCAGCTCAACAGGGCGCGGCAGCGGAGGGCGCGGCAGCGGAAAGCGCCCAGCCGGCGACTGGGAAACGGAAGCGCGCGGCGTCGGAACACAGCATCCCGAACGCCTGTCAGCGGCCTTCGTCTGCTGGTGCCTATTCCTCCCCCCCCCCAGCGTATTCATGTTTCAGCACATGTCATGTTCACAACGTGCAGCATGCCAGCATGTTTCTGTGGCAGCATGCCAGCTGCTCGCATTCTGTCAACATGCGCCCTTTCAACATCCCAACCCCAGCTGCCCTCTTTCAACCCAATGCCTTGCACTTCCCCAGGTGGATTCACCATCGCCCACGCGGAGGAGCTGCTTCAGCTCCTCCGGCGAGTTCCTGCAAGATCCGTGTCCGACTGCTTCAAGGACATTGGTTTTGAGGAGCCTCGCCGTCTTCAGGTTGGTGCCCTACCTGCACCCTGCAATCTGGCTTCCCCAAGAACCAAGCATGCAACCTGCCTTGTATTATATTATACATACATAATATTATACATATTCCGGTAAAAGGGGACTGATCCGTGAAGGCGGAGAAACCCGAGTAACCAGGTGGAATTAGTTGGCCCGTAAGACCTCTTGAAGGGGCCGGCGTCATCTCCACTAAGTGAATTATTAACTTCAAGGTTGCATGCTGGACATGTGGACATGGCAGGTTGCATCATGGGCAAGGCAGGTTGCATGCTGAGCAGCCCAGGTTGCATTCTGGACAAGGCAGGTTGCATGC
>LGRX02015305.1:0-17277 GCA_001247695.2 Cymbomonas tetramitiformis
CCGGTACAGGCTCGAGGCGCGCAAGGGACGTACCGTAGCCTGTACAACAGGTATTTCGCCACCACTGCCGAGGTCATCAGGCACTGGCGCTGGCCTCTTGCTTTGCCAGAAAGGAGCTGTAATCGACGCTTTCCACGCCGTGTTTACATAGCTCGCTAGAAAGAATTCCTTGCTTTTTCCTTCTTGTTCTGCCCTGCTTTTGAAATTTTGATAAGCCGAAACCCTACGGTCCTGGAAAACGTTAGTATGCTGATAACGACATGCTAAACGCGTGCTAACGACATGTTAACGAATTATAACAATGCATGCTAACGACATATTAACAGTGGATAGTATGTCGTTAGCATGCCGTTAGTAGCACATGTCCTAACTGGAATTTATATGCTAACGACATACTACCGATATGTGCTAACGACACACTAACGCAACTTTAGCATGGCGTTAGCACGTTCTTAGTACGACATACTAACGGCATCATAACGGCATATTAACGGCATACTACGGACATGCTAACAATGGCAAGCCAAGTGGTTTAGTATGCCAATATGATGTCCATAGCATTGCATTAGTATGTTTTTCGCATAATATGTCCATGCTAACGCAACCATCATAAACGCATACTAAAAACATGCTATGGACGTGCTACGCGGATACTAACACTGATATGATAAGTTATGTTAGCATGTTCATATAGTGTCATTAGCATGCCTTTCGCATGCTATGATCGTACTAACAAGTACATACTAAACGCATACTATCGACATGCTATTCACATGTTAACGATACTAGACTACCGACATGCTATGGACGTACTACATACATACTAACGCCGATATGATAACTGATGTTAGCATGTGCATATAATGTCATTAGTATGCCTTTAGCACTCGCGTGTACGAGGCCTATCTATATGCACAATATCACTAGAGGATTGCGAAAATATGTGCTACTTACATAAAGTGTGTTCACAATGCGTATGCTATGCGAAGGCTAGCACATCACGCATACGCATGGAACACTCGAGCATGTTTAATACAATCATATTAATACGATAGTGTAGCTAGCTAGCTAGGCACGATGAGATACAATTGGGAAGTCTAGAAACGTTAATATTTTTACTATCCACATTAAAATCCAATCGTAAGTAGGGCTGCCCCATTCGTAGCCTAATTCGCTCAAAACAAGGCTCTAGTCCGAAAATTGCCTCTAGGGAATCAACCTAATCTCTTTAACCCCTAAACTGCGGAGGGAATTTTCACCAAAAACGACTGGTTTGTAAATTCACTTTTATCATCGTGCATCTCGACGTGTCACGTGTGCACAATAGCATTTACCATTCGATACCCATACACAAACATTTTGGGCCATCACACACACGTAATTTCGGAATATATATCGATATATCGAGAATATACAAGCAAAAATATCGGGTTTTTGGAGATCACGTTTCCGGGAAATGCTCTCTCGCGACCACAACTTCGAGTGTTGGATTTGCCCACGTCCATCAAACTACGAGGTTTATGCATGGTTTCAGATATACAACGAGTTTGGGGGGTAAATGTCACTTATATATCGAAATACGTAGCAATATAGGTGAAAAAAACACCAAAAAACAAGAAAAAACATTAGATTTTCAATGTTTTCCATACTTAAGGCCAGATTTGGTGTTTTTTGGGGAAAAGCTGTGTAGAAAGTCGGTGTATGCTCCACGTGAGATGCGTTGCGGTTTGATATGGCAATATACAATAAAACATTTCACACACGTGGCCAATAAAGCATGCAGCACGATTTTACGCGTTTTAAAAGCGATTTATTCGATTTCACATCACACGAGAATGGCAAACTTTGAGGTTTCGCGGACGTGAGAAATGCTCCAGAGTGAGATATATATCATTGATATATGGGTAAAGTAAGTCGATACATTTTAGGAATACATGTTCAGGTAGACGTATATAACTTAGGTGAGTGATTCCGACCACTGTCCTTGACACAAGTGGCCGAGGAATGAATTTGAAAGTAAGTCCGTTGATGAGCTAGCTCATCACATAGCAGTTTAGGGGTTAAAACAACGTGCAACAAGCGAGAAATCTCGGCGTTGGTCTTGGAGTAAAACCTTCCGAGATTTTCCACTCGCCCATTCTCATTCGATCTGAAAAAGCAAGTGGAACAATAAACCAACACTTAGTCAAGTGAGAAACTTCACACAAAATCACAACAACTTAGGTTCTAACTTAGAAAGGGTATAGCTTTTACCTTAAGTCTTGGCGTTGGTCATGGGCTGAAATTTTGCTTTCTCTACTCTGAAAAGTAAAGCAAAGAACCAACACTTAGTGAAAAGCGGAAAACGCATTAAAGATTCCCTTGTGCAAAACATAACTAGCAACCTAGGAACCTCAAAGAAGCGCGAATGTGAACGCGAGATGATGGTGGAAAAAACGATTTCACCACTCGAATATTTTCAGCGATCTGAAAAACAAAACCAACCAAGTAACGTTTAGTAAAGATGAAAGATAATATAAGTGACAAACGAAATTAACGAAGGAAACTGAAAAGGAGAGGTGGAGTGAGTTGGATTTGAACCAACTATTTCGAGTGCAAAGGACTCGCGGGAATCTTCCCGTTCACTCCAAGTCAAAGTTCCGCGCATGCCAAGGATGATCGCGCTAAGCACACACAAAATAATACATATACATATAAAAACATGCACTACAAACCTGTGACATATTGCAGCGAGCAAGAATGAGAAATATCATAACATGCAACCCGCTGGCGAGGCCACCACACGCTGCTGCACACTGCTGGACGGTGAAATGTGAAGCGTTGACGGGTGTAGAGGTGAGTTTGAACTTTTACAGTATTATGTAAAAATGCCTTCTGTACAGTGGACACCTTCACTTCCCGTTGGGCGTTGGGGGGCGTGAGAAGTCACAGCACGTCCTCGTCACGCGAGCACGATCGACGATAACGATGACGATGACGAATTCTGCGAAACGTGTGCCATGCCATGCGATGCCATGCCATCGGACGATTGGAGATGGAATAATCCACCGCATGACGCTCGCGCTCGCGGGTTCGGGTTGGGGATCGCAGGCACGCAGGAGGAATATGTATATCGTTATCGTCTATCGCACGGTAGCCGTTTGCGTTCAATTTCTTTTTTAATTTTCGCCAAGCCCTTCACTCGCGTCATCGTCTATCCTCATCGATCGATTCACTATTGTCATCGTCTCGGAATGCCCATCGTTATGGTCACGTGGTCGAGTGGACATGATGTGTGCTTCTGAGCGTGAGGTCACTGGATCGATGCCCCCTGAAAATTTTCAATTTATGTTGGTTTGGCTTTAGCGTGATAGGGAAATTTGTGAAAACATTCTCCCCCCCACATTATGTTAGCGTGTCGTCAGCATGTCGTTATCACAGCATGTGTTAACGACATGCTAACCGCATGCAAAAGACATACTAAAGAAGCGAATCTGTTAGGGAATATTCCTCAGGCTTGTTAGCACGTCCGTGTTTAGCATGCCTTTAGCATGGTTTTCAGTCCGTAGGGCGCCCGTAGCACGGCAGTAGCACGCCCGTAGCATACCAGTAATATGTCCTTAGCACATGTGCTAACTGGAACGCCCATAGTTAAGGCCCATATATGCACGTGCTACCGACGTTCTACCGCCGTGCTAACGGCGTGCTAAGCTCAGACGTGCTAACACATAATAGGAATATTCCTCAAAAGATTCTCCTGTTAGCATGCCGTTAGCACGTCGTTAGAGGTCATATGTATATATAAATGTGTATAATTACTATGACCTCTAACGGCGTGCTAACGGCATGCTAACATAAGAATCTTTCCAGGAATATTCCTATTATGTGTTAGCACGTCTGAGCTTAGCACGCCGTTAGCACGGCGGTAACACGTGCATATATGGGCCTTAACTATGGGCGTTCCAGTTAGCACATGTGCTAAAGACATATTACTGGCATGCTACAGGCGTGCTACTGCCGTGCTACGGGCGTCCTACGGACTGAAAACCATGCTAAAGGCGTGCTAAGCTCAGACGTGCTAACAGGCCTGAGGAATATTCCCTAACAGATTATCCTGTTAGCATGCCGTTAGCACGTCGTTAGAGGTCATATGTATATATAAATGTGTATAATTACTATGACCTCTAACGACGTGCTAACGGCATGCTAACATAAGAATCTTTCCAGGAATATTCCTCAGGCCTGTTAGCACGTCTGAGCTTAGCACGCCGTTAGCACGGCGGTAAAACGTCGGTAGCACGTGCATATATGGGCGTTAACTATGGGCGTTCCAGTTAGCACATGTGCTAAGGACATATTACTGGCATGCTACGGGCGTGCTACTGCCGTGCTACGGGCGTCCTACGGACTGAAAACCATGCTAAAGGCATGCTAAACACGGACGTGATAACACGCCGGAGGAATATTCCCTAACAGATTCGCTTCTTTAGTATATCTTTAGCATGCGATGTTCCAGTTAGCACACGTTCTAAGGACATATTACGGCCGTGCTACGGCCATGCTACTGCCGTGCTACGGGCGTGCTACAGGCGTGTAACGGGCGTGTAACGGGCGTGTTACCGGCGTGCTACGAGACAGTTTAGCATGCTACAAGCATGCTAAACTCGGAAATTATGACACATCTGAAGAAGATTCCTCAAAAGAATCTATTCCGTAGCATGTCGTTAGCCTGTTATGCTCATCCTAGTGACGTGCTACCTAACGAAGGTCTTTCGGACCTCCTATACTCCAATTACTATGAAGGTAGGGGGAGGGGGGAGGGGGGGTCGCGGGGTAATAGGGTTGCAATGCCCCGAAAAGGAGAGCATTTCTCCGCGCTACGTGAAGAATCGGCTCGCCAAGTCCCCCCCAATGCATCCGAGGACGAGGTCGTGCTTGCGCCCGCAAGAACACCTCGTACGGTCCCGGGCCACCGTGGCCTTTCCCTCCAACAACAACAACAACAACAACGACCAGTGGACAAAAGCAATGTGCCACGACTATCCCGTCAGGCCATGCGTAACCCAGCTCCTCACTCAGTACCCTCGACACCACATCCAAGTTTGGTGAATGGTACCACCTCCCGCCCAAGTAGGCCGGCAACGGCACTTGTTGCCTGCGAGACCGTTGGTCGTCCGGAGGGTTGCCGGTTGGGTCATCTTTTCGAGAAGCCCACGAAGGAGCTTCGAGTCAGCCAATGGGCGGAAACCACGGTGGCGTGTGTATATGATCCAAGGTGAGTGCTTTACCCTATAGTTTTAGCATTCCTTTCGAGATGTACGGGTCGCGTACAGGCAACCACGGCATGCATGTTTCAAAACGTCGTACTATATGGTTTGTAGGATGCCGTATATAGTGCTCGGGAATATTGAAGGCCTATTTAAGGGCTCGCTTGTTGTTATAATACGACCTGTTGAAAGTATTTTAACCCGCCGCTTTCGAACTTGGCAGGTGCCCGTCACTCGAGATGCAGCGTGCTCTTTGTGAAGTAACCGCTGGCCTGTTGAAAGTGCGGGAGTACAGACACGTCGGCATGGTTCACATTTACACCTGTTGTCATGCCAAGGACGAACCGACTTGCATGACTCCCCACGAGTTTCATGCTTGCGCACTAGAAATGCTAACCACCCAACGGCGCTACCCGACATGGTTGCCAATCCCGTCGATTTTGGTTGAAGAACCAGGCAAGGTAATGTACGGGGACCACGCATTTTCCATACAAGTACGGGAACGTGAAGTGGCAGATTGTCTCGTGTCCATTGCCGCGAAAATCATGCACATTGTCGCCGCCTCCATCGATGCCAGCAACCTGGCGAGGTGAGCCCCCCTTCCCCCCCCCTTGCTTTGGAATGTTTGCATGTCGGCGTTAGGGTCCCTTTGATACTCCGTTAGCATGCTAACGGCATAATAAGTGCGTGCTATCTCCAGGCTCGGCCACGACTCCCCACTGCCCGCCTCGCCTTCGCCACTCCCCGAGCCGATGGGCGACCCCAACGACGACACCACCCCTCCCCCGTCCCCGTCCTTGAGAGAGGGCGAATCTGACTCTTCATCCATGATGGAGGTCGATGCCGAGCCCCAGGTCGCCGACCTCTTCATGAGCCATAACGATGCCAAATTGGCGAGGTGCGTCCCTACTCGTGATGTTATCGCCGGGCGTTAGTATATTGTTAGCACGCCTGTAGCATACCAACGGCAGTATAAGTGCGTGCTATCTCCAGGCTCGGCCACGACTCCCTGCATCCCGCCGCGCCTTCGCAACTCCCCGAGCCGATGGGCGACCTCACCGACGACACCACCCCTTCCCCGTCCTTGAGAGAGGACGACTCCGACTCCAGCACCGACGGTACCACTCCTCCCGCGTCGTCTTTGAGAGAGGGCGACGACGAGCAGTATGACAATCGACTTCGCAATCTTGTGCGAGGATGTACCGTGGAATATCGCAAAGCCTACCATGACCCTTGGGCATCGATACTTGTTGGCGACTTGGTGGACCAGATGCCTGAGCCCTCCTATACAACCATTTGCGCGGATCGGTTAATAGAGGTGCGGTTCGCGGGCAAGGTTTTTCGATGTGAGGCAACGGACGGGGTCATGACATTGGCTGCGATGGTCCACGTTTTCTACGACCTCTTTGATTGGGTTGATCATTGTATGTCCACGGGCTTCCAAGGGGCACCGGCAAATTACTTCACTCAATGTGATTAGCACACGGATACGATTCTAACCGCATATTAAGGGCATTTGGACCAGCAATGGTGGTTTTCACAATCGTGGGCTTGGCGAAATGCAGGCACGGCCGCATTACCAAAATACTGCGAGTGTAGATTGCTGGAGAGTTGTACACCTTACTCAAGTGCGATTGGCTTGCAAAGCCGACCGAGAAACAGATCAAGGCCTACCGTCTACGAAACTCCATTCTCGGCCCGGATGATTTGACTAGGACGGTCTACACCTTCAACCCGCACGTTGACCCAGCAGCCTTTGAGCACAAGGAGCCATTCATATTACCCAATCGAGTAGAACAACAAGTTGTTATTGTGCCACATCCGTGCATGGAGACCGCCGTTATTCTCGACCCAACGGCCGACTTCTTTGAGTGCATAGGATGCCATTAGAATGTTAAATGTGTGATAATGACATGCTAACACTGACGTGCTATCGGCGTCCTAAGAACATGCTAGCGATATACTAACGTCCCTACCTTTCCGAGGAATTCCGCTCGCTTACCACCTGACCCGAATCGCATCATACTCCGTGGCATATCCTTCCACTGCCCTTCTAATCACCATATAACATGTTCCTGGTGATCTACGCACCCCCACATGCCTCACCACTCACTACCCCTCAAGTTGGCGCGAACACATGCTTAAGACGCAGTGGCGTTAGCATGCCTTTAGCGTGTCTGATGTGTGATAATGACATGCTAACACTGACGTGCTATCGGCGTCCTAAGAACATGCTAGCGACATACTAACGTCCCTACCTTTCCGAGGAATTCCGCTCGCTTACCACCTGACCCGAATCGCATCATACTCCGTGGCATATCCTTCCCCTGCCCTTCTAATCACCATATAACATGTTCCTGGTGATCTACGCACCCCCACATGCCTCACCACTCACTACCCCTCAAGTTGGCGCGAACACATGCTTAAGGCGCAGTGGCGTTAGCATGCCTTTAGCATGGACATGCTAACACACCTATGGGGCTTTAGCATGCCGTTAGCACGCATGCTAACACCTATCTGGCGTTAGCATGTCATAGCATGTCCATGGCACGCGTTTAGCATGTCGTTAGCAGCATACTAACGTTTTCCAGGACCGTAGGGAAAGCCGATTCGTGTGCTTTGGAACGCTCAGGGCTTCCTCAAAGTTTGCGCTGTCCAGTTCGATTACAGTAAGCTTGTTGTTCCTAAGAATGACGAAATACAAAATTGGAGTCTGGTCTTCAATTATACTATACGCTACGCGTTTTTCCGATTGAAGGTTACCGTCTGTACTTACAGTCGTAGGGGTGTTTTTGGGAAAATTGTAAAACATTTCTTCAGCCTCCTCTTGCGGGTCATCTGAGTGGATTAACAACCGCAAGGTGTCTGCAGGACTGTCGGTTTGAATTGTTCTAACAATGCTCCACTTCTTGCAGAGATAGTCTTGTAAAACATAAATTCCTCTCAGTGCTTGAAATGTGTCTGCTGTCGCCATACTGAAATGAGAGAAATTGGCTGTCAACTGTGAAAGGGGTGTGTGTGAAGGAACTTTGAAAAAGTGATTGTAACTTTAGCAAAATATCGTAAGTCATTTCTGTCGGCTAAAAATGACATGTCAAATATCGATGACGAATTTTGTCAGAAATGACATTTGCTGTCGCTTCCTGATTCGGTCTGTTCAGATCAAGGATATGATTTGAAGATATCCCGGTGTCATTTGCGCTGAAATCGAGAATCGATCGATCCAAAAAGATAGAAATCCTCTGTTGACTCGCAAGTCCATATCATTTTCAGAACGTAATAAACGGCTTCATAAGGTAATGACGGCTAATTTTGACGAAAATATGTTTTCTATTCCTTTTGATGAGGGTTGCGAGATTATCTGCAAACCGTGCCCGGGAATAGTTATTGAAGATTCTATGGAAATAGGGGCTGACTTCTTTGATCATGAGCCAATTCCAAGCATACCCCCGAGCGCAAATACGCAATTGGTCCTTTGGAACGCGCCTTTGACGTGTAGATCGGAAGTTAGCTCTAATTCTTCACGCGTTTCCGGGACACGCGCTTTGCGCGAAATTGACTTACAAGAGATAAAAAGCAGACTTGATACAGAATTTTCAGAGACAAGTTTAGACTTGCTTAATGAAGACCCTCTTCGGTGTTTAAACGGTGAAGTAAACAAGCAGATTGTTGTGCGCAAACCGTACGAATCCGACATACTGTACGCAAGCAAAAATATACAGGCGTAATTAGTATCAAGCAGCGACGTTTGCAGGCTGACAGTATATCAATGGCAGAAACCATTAAGTGCAATTGCAAGTCGCACTGCTGTCTATCTTTCTCATCGGCAGATATTAAGTCTTTTTGCGAAAATATTTTCAGCATGTCGCAAAAAGATAGGAAGGAATACTTCGTGAAGGACTTGCTAAAAAACAGCTTACGATCTGAAGACAAATTCGACTTCAAATACTTTTTGGCCAAGAAGCAGGTATGTTTATTTTTGAACTCGTTCATTAGCTAATGAACGGCCTCTGGCCAAAGCGCGACTCACACATAGACACTACTTTGGCTGCGGGAACCGTTCATTAGCTAATGAACGGCCGCTGGCCAAAGCGCGACCCACACATAGACACTTTGGCTACGGGAACCGTTCATTAGCTAATGAACGGCCTCTGGCCAAAGCGCGACTCACACATAGACACTTTGGCTGCGGGAACCGTTCATTAGCTAATGAACGGCCTCTGGTCAAAGCGCGACTCGCACATAGACACTTTAGGTCGAGCCCAAAAGCGAGCAGAGCAGTACGTGGACAACGCCCAGTGGGAGGTCACCTACGGCCAGATGACAGTCGGCAGCTTTGCAGTGGCTCTCGCGGTGGAATCTGAAAACGACAAGTTCGCTTTCCGCGTACAACTGAAGCGAAGCGAATGGTCGGATCCGTTGTACTTGGTGAAGGTGGAGGCGCGCTATCCGTCAACTCAACAGCTGCTATATCGCTATTTCCAACCCAAAAAGCACACCGACACCAAGAAGAAGCACCTCGGCAAGCAGCTTGCGAGTCACGCAGGAGCTTTCGCAGCGCCACCGG
Source organism: Cymbomonas tetramitiformis (assembly GCA_001247695.2). Classification (NCBI taxonomy): domain Eukaryota; kingdom Viridiplantae; phylum Chlorophyta; class Pyramimonadophyceae; order Pyramimonadales; family Pyramimonadaceae; genus Cymbomonas; species Cymbomonas tetramitiformis. The sequence goes on from LGRX02015305.1 coordinate 9,814, forward strand.
GGCACCGACCGTCTACCGAGACTTTCGATAAGAATGAAATAGTGCTGGCATGGAATGTGGATGCGAATGACCCCGAACGGAGTATACCGAACGAGCAATACGCGCAGATAGTCGTCGCTTTGCTTGCACAACAGTCCAAACGCACGCGCAAGGACCTAGGTGACTTGAATGAATCGGATGATTCCGATGAAGACGAAGCTTTTGATAATTGCGTAGCGGTAGCGGTAGCACCTGAAGTGGACGCGTAAAGCAAGACGGGAAAAACATGTAAATAATATGTGTATAACGTGTATATAGATTCCGAGTCAAAAGTTCTTTGTGTTTTCACTCCTCCTAGATTTCGAAAAAGTGCATTTGACCTCAATTTTGTACCATACAAACCATTAAATCTAATGCACAACCTGCACTTGCATGTTCTTGACTGTTAAAATGCGGCTTTTAAATCCTATCATGAGGTAAATAAGGCAATATCATTTTCACATGAGAATATCATTTTCATCGAATAGTGTGTTAGGGCGTCCTCCAGGGTACGGCACTGGCTCTCTACCAGGAGTCCGCCCGTGTCCACCCGCGTGATGGACGTTGCGCTCTACAGCGCCTTCGGTTTCATGTCGAGGCCACCACTGACCCCGACACCTTCCGCTTCTGGACGAAGCTGCGGTCGACCGTCATCGACGAGACCGCTGACCTTGCCCCCCAGCTCACGGTGCTTCGAGTGCTGGGAGACAAGCACCAGCGCCTGCACCCCACCTACGACGATGCCGGCAGGGTACATGACCTCCATCACGTTCTTGGCCGGTCGGCAGCCAGCTCCCCTCATGTGTCACCACTGTATCTGGTGGTGCTGCGTGAGCTGGCTGCCGGCCACGTCTTCACGTTCTCGGCCCTACTCCTTCGCCTCAACACAGTCTGGCAGAGCGAGGGCCATCTTGCACGACTCCGTTCCCCGTCCGCGGGGTCCGGTGGTGGCAAGCACGCGCCCACCTCTGCATCCTTCAATTCCGTACAGCGCAGCAACAATGCAACATCGTCAAGCCCGTCGGCGACTGGAAGCCGCCGCCCCGCCACGGCCGCTATCTCGTGTGGGAAGGTGTCGGCTACCCCTGCGTCACATGCTTTCGCCTCTGGGGGCTCACTGACGCTCACATCCCCACCCGTGGCGTGTGCCCCTATTCATGCGCGGCATCATTTGCCCCCGAGCAGGCACCGGCGGGCGCGCCGGCGGCACCGCCTCGCCCCACGATTGACGCATGGTTGCAGCCGCCTGCGGCTCCTGCTCCCGCTGCAGCGGCCGCCGTACATTTTGCCGAGGGGTCTCCCTCCCCGCAGTTTGCTGCGGTTGACGACTCTGACCCGGCGGCTTTCACTCTCCGCCTGCCTCTCGATCACGATCCTCCTGGACCAGAGCCCGACGACTCTGCAGGTCACGATGACGCCGATTGGCCGGCACTGCGTACCGTGCCGTGGATCCCGCCTATTCAGGGCGCCGCTTCAGCGCTCAATTACAGCAACAAGCAAGATTAGCCGTGACGTGCACCTACGGGTTAGCACTGCCTTGTAGATTGGACTTGGGATTTAGCCGTACTAGCCGAGCCGGTGTGGCTCCTTGTCTCTGCATGGCTGCCTTGCCTGGTGACACCTCATCCCCACGGGGTGAGGTGGTGTCACGGGGAGTCCAATCTTTCCCCCCCCCACTGTAAGGGGGGGACGATGGGTCACCCGGCGTTCACCCCTCGACCTGTGTTGTCACCAGTCACCGTGTCACCGCTCTTTGACTCAATAAAACACTCTGCTCCGTATTTTATATCATCTTAGCACACAGTGAATCTCTGCCCCCTGCCATTCTGTTTCACTGCTTACCACCCGCGATATATATATATACCCAATCATATATATATATATGTATATATATATATATATCCCCTCTTCCGTGAGAATGCTGAGATTGCAGATTCAGTAGTTCAGTACCACGTATGACGCATGACAGTGACAGTGACAGTACAGTGACTTCCTACCTGTACTCAGTAGTTCGACTTCGGTAGCTTAGACTGTGACACACGATATGATTGCCTAGTGACGGCCGCCTCAGAGCTTAGATAGCCTGAGAGTCGTGTATTCTGACAGGAACAGTGAAATATGTATATATATATGTAATTGACGGAGTCGGATATATATATATATATCACAGAAACCTAGAACAAAATTGTACAGCAGGCGCTTCGGGGTTTCACAGTGCGAAGATAATTGAATAATATACGGGAGGTGTTTTATTCCCTGAGCTGAGCTGAACCGTGCCAGGCAAGACGGCACCGCGGGTCGAGGGGTGACACCGGCGGACAGGGCTGCCACCCCCTTACAGTGGGGGGGCTAAAGTCACTGTTCCCATGACACCACCTCACCCCGAAGAGGTGAGGTGCCAAGGCAGCATCCCAAGAAAGGACACCCAACCCCAAACCCTAGAGACACAAATGTTATAAGTCCAGAGGGACCGTAAGGCCCAACTAACTGATGGTGCTAATCAGCTGACCTACAACAGTGGTGCTAGGATCTAAGGGCAGGGGCTCCGATGCTCTAAGGGGCCTCTGCCGGCACATCGGACGGCGTCACGTCGGTGATCGACAAGGCCGCAGCTGTGCTGCCGGCGAAAGACGGAATCCAGACAGGTGATGAGCGATACGCCGGCCAGTCTTCCTCCTCATCGTGAGCGGCAAGGAAAGTTGGCGGCGTCGCATCAGGTTGCACTTCGTCCAGGGGGCAATGCTCATCGTGGAGGTCAACAGCCGAGAATCGGACGGTCATGGCCGCCGCACCCTGCTGGGCGGCGTCGTCCAGCGGTGGGGGTTCCAATGCCTGCAAAGAGCTGGCACGGGCTGCCGGCGGTGGCGCAGGCGGCCATGCAGACATCGGAGGAGGAGGGGCCGGCGCGGGGGCGGTTGCCGGCGCCCGCCCCGGAGCGAAGGATGCCGAACAGGAATAAGGGCACACACCATCGGTGTCGAGGTGGCCCGTGGTCACCGCCCACAGGCGGAAGCAGGTGGCACAAACCAGGCCGGTGCCCTCCCACTGCAGGTAGCGGGCGTTGCGCACCGGCTTCCACTCACCGACGGGGGGCGCCAATTTCTTCCAGCCGAGGGCATGCATGGAGCCGACGGTGGGCTTGCCACCGCCACCACTGCCACCACTGCCCTTGCCACCACCGCCACCAGCACCACCGCGCCCGCCACCACCAGATGCCGGAGGGGAAGGCGCGGAGAGGCGGGCCAAGGGGTATTCGTCGCGGTACTGTACATCACCTTGGTGATGCGCAAGGTGAGGGCGGCGAAGGTGAAGGGGAGATTGGCCCCAAGGTCGCGCAACACCACCAGGTAAAGTGGTGCGACGTGGGGGGAGACGGCCGCAGAAGCTCGAAGGACGCTGTAGAGGTCCGCGACCATGTTGGCGTCGGTGTACTGCGGGTGCAGCTTCTTGTGCTTGTCGGCCAGCGTGCAGAAAGCCGCGAGTTGCGGGGCGGGGTCGACGGTCTCGTCGAGAATGACCGCCATGAGTGGCTACTGCCCAGTGGTACTAGTCATAGTACCAGAATCGAATCTGGTACTATCACAAGTACCAAAACGCTAGAATTCTTTTTTATGTCCTCCTCCATCCTGATGGTGATATCCATGATATACCATTACCTTAACGACCCAAACTGAGTTGTATTATGCCCCATTGGTCCATAGGTTACGTGTAGCCCTCCCGGTGGATGCATATTGCCAACAAGGTGGAGTTTTGTGTTACACAATGGTGTCTCACTTGTCTTCGAAATCATGGCGCTACTTTCGGATTTCTTTTTGAACAGACTTGGGATTCTATTCAACCCAGCGATGGCTCAAATTGAAGCTGTATAACATGGCCAATGATGGATGTGAGCATGGGGCAGTTGGCATACTGCCCGTCGCTGAAACTGCGACATGCTAAACATCCCATCTCCACCAAATGGTCCAACTCAAGATTCCTTAAGTATGAGGGCTATCGTCGATTTTGGAGCCTAGTCGTGGCACTAAAGCTACGAAATAAGTATATTATAACGTCGGATCGCCTCACCAGCGTTTATGACATCAAAAGTAAACCCATATATCGATTTTTCAAGACCTTTACATGCATGAGAAGTTTCCGTACTTGGACTCTACACATGGAACTTAAGTACGAAACCGCTCCCGATATTACTACAAAAAAATGCTGAGAGACCATTTAATCACACCCTTGGGTGTTATCGAATCCCAATACTGGCGTGAAAGACGTTCAAATGGCACAACGCATGACGACCACTTAGGATACATCCCAATAATGAAATTTGACATCATGCATGCCACCTCGTGGCCACATAGCGTGCCCTTTTAAGTCACCGCGCGCTTGGTACTTGTGACAGTACCAGAAAATTTGATTAATTTTATGGCGTTACACCCCCCAAAAGCACACCGCACATACACATACCTAAAGTTCACGAGAGTACATTTCAGCATCAATAACAATTCAAAAGGGTCCTAAATGATTTTTCAAAACCTTCATGGGACTCATACACCCCATCTAGTGCCCATAATAAAGCATATATTTTGGTACTTGTGACAGTACCATACCACCGGGCAGTAGCCATGAGGCGGACCCAGAAGCGATGCGCGTCGGGGTCTCCGATGCCCTCCACATGGAAACGAAGGCGCTGCAATGCGCAGCGGCCATCGCGGGGATGCACCTCCGCGGACTCCTCACTCATACAAGGTGAGGGCAGTCGAGCGGAGGACCGTGGGAAGGACGGCATAAACGAGCTCCCCTACCAAATAGGGACGGGTCCATGTGATTCACAAATCACATGGACTCCACGTGGACCTCACGTGGACCCCCGTGGACTTGGAATGGACCTCGCATGCCCCAAATGGTCAGACATTTCTCCCTAGGGGTCCATATGGGGTCCATTGAAGGTCCATGTGGGGTCCATGCGGTTTTCGGTCACATGGACCTCACATGGACCCTCCCTACGGGTCCATGTCGGGTCCATGTGGGGTCCATGTGATACCCCTCACTGTGTACGTAGCATGTGGACCCCACATGGACCGGTGAGGACCACATGGGTCCGATGGTCAGACATTCCTACGGGTCCATGCGACGCATGGACGCCACATGGACCCCGCATGGACCAATAGGTATAATCGCATGGACTTCACGGGGACCTCTCGGTTATCATCACATGGACCCCACATGGACCGGTAAGGACCACATGGGTCCGATGGTCAGACATTCCTACGGGTCCATGCGACGCATGGACCTCGCATGGACCCGTAGGGAATGCATCACATGGACCCAGCATGGACCCCGCCCGTTTGGGCGCTCGCTCGATGGGTCCATATGATTACTCAGCAGGTCCATGTGATTATTAAGCGGGTCCATATGATTGTCTTGCGGGTCCATGTGATTATTTAGCGGGTCCATGTGGGCATTAAGCGGGTCCGCGTGATTCTTCAGCGGGTCCATGTGGGCATTAAGCAGGTCCGTGTGATTATTTAGCGGGTGCGTGTGATTATTAAGCGGGTCCAAGTGAGTACTCCGTTGGTCCATGTGATTATCAAGCGGGTCCATATGATTGTCTTGCGGGTCCATTTGATTATTTAGCGGATCCATTTCATTATTTAGCGGGTCCATGTGGGTATTAAGTGGGTCCGCGTGATTCTTTAGCGGGTCCATGTGACTATTAAACGGGTCCACATGATTATTATTCCATGGGTCCATGTGACTATTCCACGGGTCCATTTGATAATCATGCAGGTCCACGCACGTGATTATTTAGCAGGTCTATGTACTCTCTTGTGAGTCCGAAAATGCTGCCGTTCGTGCTATCGCTGGGCATGAGATTCTCGCATGGCGGAGGAAGGCAAAGCATTGTTACAAAGATTGTGCATGCTAACAAAGTAAGCCACCACACTGAGAAGGAATCGTGGTAAAATGTGGTAAACCGGTGTTAAAATGTGGTAAACTGGTGGTAAACGGCGGTAAGCCCCTATGTGGGGTGGTAATCAGGTGGTAAACGTTAAAATATTTCAAAAAAAATAATAACTGACGGTAAATCATTGGTAATTTGCGGTAATATAGGTTGAAGCATGGTAAAAGCCTGGTAATTTCAGAACGGGGCGTGGTAAACGAGGATCTGGAATGGTAAATGGTCATGGCCTAATGGTAAATGGATATAAAACTTCGCAATGTAGTATAAATATCGGAGCTGGTAAATCGTGGTAAACGAGGATCGGGAATGGTCTCAGATGTGCAATTCTCTGGTCTGTGTCACCAACGCAAGGTAGAATTTGAAAGGAGTGGAGCGCCGTCCAGTCCCCGGGGCAAGCTTGCTAAACTCAATCTGCCGCAAACTACTTTTTATGGACTCAACAGGCAAGGAGCCTACCGACTCGAAGGCCAAAGAGTCGGCAAATTCGAGCACGCAGCGAGCAGAGGGTGCAGCTCACGTTCCTCTCAGCTCGATACTTACTCTTCCCGTGTCCCTCGTGGCATTTTTTTGGGACCTAGGGGGATATATTAGTTTCCGAATCCCTGTAAACACGTCTGATACCTAAGTCTTCGAACAGTGGCCATAATGGAAGCTGATCTTGAAGTCAACGGTTCTGAGGAGGTAGCGCCTTCAATCCACTTTTACCCACTTGGACGATGAACGTCCAACTTCAGGAGTTTAAAGCTTCACGAATAAGTTTTCCGGCTGTGCCCAGGTATTTTGCACGCGTGCCAGAGCTCTGGTCAAAACTGTGGTAGAATCAGACCTCTCTGCACGGAATCAAAGAACGAAACCGAAATGGGGTCGGAGGAGCGGAGAGTCATACTGGTATTTCCTTCTAAATTGTTCGGCGGCAAATCCACAACTTGTTGGAATGATCTATTAACTTTCCTTTGCTTCGGGAAACGTCAGTGAGCACGGCATTCACGCATTCACGCAAAATGCTTCTTTTGCGACGCCTTTTCAAGATTTCCTTCGGCACTTGCTCCTTTGGCACAGCGAGTACCCGCTGCGTTCAAGTTTGGAGAATAATTTCACCACCACCTATTTAAGGTTGAATCAGATTCCTTGTATTTCAGGTTATGACCGTAGAAATTTCTGAAGGTGTTACAAAGCGCATCGAACTGCGGGACGGAGACTCTGCAGAGGTGCGTTTGCTTTCTGGTTCTGTTACAAAATCGTCGATCATAGTCGTTAAAGGGTGGATATCCAGCTCGCGCTTCTTTACTTGACAACCCCCTCCCCCCCACCCGGTGCCGCCGAATATCACCCCTCCATTGGTCCAGCGCGACCACTGCTTGCGCTTCTACGCAAACTCCGATATCCAAGGTCTTATGCGTGTTTCAACTGTGCATCGGCGGAGAGGAGGGACGTTTAACCTTGTCAAAGACCCGTCCTGCTTCTGCATGCTTCTGCCCTACCCTGACGTTGGA
>LGRX02015306.1:0-11336 GCA_001247695.2 Cymbomonas tetramitiformis
GTTGGGACCACTGTCACGCGGTCGTCCTGAAATCTTCAGGAGTGGTGTTCCACTGTCACGTGGAATTCTCGGCCACTGTCACGCGGCTGGCTGTTCTGTTTAGGGGGGGAAAAGGCGGTGTGCGCATCTCGGGTGATACACGTGTTTCAGGCAACAAGCGCAATGCAGCAAATCGAGCATCTCAGGCGATGCGCACATTTTGCGCGAAGTGTGCCTTTCGGGCGAACACGCCTTTCAGGCGACACGCGCCATCCTGGTGATGCGCGCCATTCTGGTGATGTGCGCCGTCTGGGCGAAACGCGCCTTTCAGCCGGTGTGCGTCGTTCAGGCGAGTCGAGCGTTTCGGGCGATACACGTGTTTCAGGCGCCAGGCGCATTGCAGCGAATCGAGCATTTCAGGCGATGCGCACATTTCGCGCGAAGCGCTCCTTTCAGGCGAGCATGCCTTTCATGCGACACGCGCCATCCTGGTGATGCGCGCCATCCGAGCGAAACGCGCCTTTCAGATGGTGTGTGCCTTTCAGGCGATGCGCGCCATTCAGGCGAATCGAGCGTTTCAGGCGGTGCACGTGTTTCAAGCGCCAGGCGCATTGCAGCGAATCGAGCATTTCAGGCGACGCGCCAATTTCGTGCGAAGTGCGCCTTCTGGGCGAACATGCCTTTCAGGCGACACGCGCCATTCAGGCGAATCGAGCGTTTCAGGCGATACACGTGTTTCAGGCGCCAGGCGCATTGCAGCGAATCGAGCATTTCAGGCGACGCGCCAATTTCGTGCGAAGTGCGCCTTTCGGGCGAACATGCCTTTCAGGCGACGCGCGCCATTCAGGCGAATCGAGCGTTTCAGGCGATACACGTGTTTCAGGCGACAGGCGCATTGCAGCGAATCGGGCATTTCAGGCGATGCGCACATTTCGTGTGAAGCGCTCCTTTCAGGCAAACATGCCTTTCAGGCGACACGCGCCATCCTGGTGATGCGCGCCATTCTGGTGATGTGCGCCGTCTGGGCGAAACGCGCCTTTCAGGGTGGAACGCGCCTTTCAGGGCAGAACGCGCCTTTGTCGGGCCTTTCATGTGAGGGCAGAAGTCAGGAGTCAGGAGTCAGGGAAATGGAGACAGGAGGTATAAGAGTGAGTAGGGAAGAGCGCGCTTGCGGAGTCGGCGAGTCACTGCTGCCGGTGGGCTGCGAGCTTGAGGGTGACGTGCGTTTGCTGTGGGTCGATACCCACCAGTGAAGTTGGTTTCGTGGACCTGCACACCAAACCATACAGAGCCCCCCCCAACCCGAAAAAGCAAGGAAAGGAGCACAGCCGCTTTGGCCCGGAGGCATGGCTGGAAGGGCCGAAAGCAGGTGTCGCAGTTGGCATGGCACTGAAAGGTCGCAGAACTGCGCAAAGCTGGCGTCTCAGGCGCCATGGCTGCGAAGCACTGTACCCGTGCTGAAGAGTCACAACAGAAGCACACTCAACAAAAGTTGCTGACCCAATCTGCTACAAAGTTTGAAAACCAATGTCAGGCATGCACAAGCTGGCCTGAAGTGCACTGAGCCTATGGTTGCCGTGTCACTCTGCGCGCGAGCCTGGTGCCATCACATAGGAGTTCGCACACAAGTGACAACAAAGGAGATCCGAGGAATATTTCAAAACCAACGAAGAGGTTCGGCACCCTGTTAGGTGATACCGTTCCAGCAGAACAAAACAACACTTTGCAATTGGGCATTCACTCCAGGCCCGAGCTGGCGCGTCGCCAACCATGAATTCCCACAACCTGTCATACAGGCCCGTCGGGGAATTCACCGCTGCCAACGCCCACAAGGGTCGAATTCACACATACAAACACAATGAAGACTGAAGGGAAAAACATTCGGCTGCAATGCTGTCAAAAGGTTGCAGTCAGGTGTTTGGACTCGAGCTGGCGCGCCGTAAGCCGTGAATTCCCACAACCTGCCACACAGGTCCGTTCGGGGAATTCAACGTTGCCACAGCCTGCGCAAGTCGAATTCACAAAGGTTAACATCATACAAACTGTGGGAAAAACATGGGTGCGGCTACAACCTCGTCAAACAGCAAAAGTCAGGTGTCACGGCTCGAGTTGGCGCGGCTACGGTTGTGCATTCCCAAACGCCGGTCACATACGCCGGTTTGAGCATATTCGGCAAGCAAGCCCTGCGAGGTTCGAATTCGCATAGCAAATGGTACAAAATATGGCACAAAAAGGCCGGGCGCATCGTGCACACGCGTGAATACCGCTGAGAGTGCCTGAGACGGTTTGCCGTCGCGGGTGTGAATTTATGACAAACGCAGCTTCGGGCTATCTCGCCGCTAGGCACTCAAAGGGGAAAATGCCCCTCTGTGGGAATTCGCGATCGTGTTGTGAATTCGTGAACGTTTTCGGACAGCAGAGGATCTCCAGCGCTGCGGAACTGCGACGTGCGTTTCTACTGCTATGCCACGTAAAACATGCCAGGCGGCAACGCGCTTCAACCGTGCCGGCTCGTAGATTCGCAAAACGGGCACGGGACTAACTTGTACTCGCAGACTGTAGATTCAGGCTCAGGTAAAAGCATGCAACGCAGAAAGGCAAGCGAGCAACACGGGGGCAATTCACAGATAAAACAAGCACAACGGCGCGACTTCGCACATACGTCAGAGTGGCGTGCCGGCACTCTGGGGATCCGAACCAGACTCTTACAAACTGCTAGTGACAAAGCTCTCATGTGGATTCGAAGTATACGTATGCAAATATCACATTTAATACTAGGCCACAAGAGGCAAATATCACTATACCGAAGAATGGTTTTGAAAGGTTCGGATCTAACTTTTCGAAAGCAGAGCTAGCTAAATACTCAAGCGAGCATAGTGAAAGTCCGTGAATGCCATTGTCGTTTCGGATGCCCTGTGACCATTGGTTCCCAGTGACAGCGGCGTTTGGTGTCAACGCGCGCTTGCGTTTGCCCTGTCATGCATTGCCGAGACGTCATGTGTGGTCGTGTCGTGATGTCACTTCGCGTGATGTCGTGCTCGACGCTGTGCGGTTCTCGCGGATCGGCACGGGCTGGTCGCGGCGACGTCGATGTAGCGCTTGACGAGGCGTCGTGCATGATTTAAACTGGGAGGGCGATCTGAGCAGGAGGGTGAACGTGATATGCTCCGGGCGCTCGAGCGGACAATGTACTGGGGTAGGACCGTGACTGAGGGGGGAATGACAATTACTGAAAAAAGGGGGTCATGGCTGGGGCGTTTGCTGTCGGCTGAGACGGGCGCGATGGGGGCAACTGCGGTGGGGTCTGACATGGGCTGCGGTAGCGTGACTGAATATGGGGGGTGTGACAGGCCTTTCAGGGGTGCCCGAGGGACCCCTTCTAAGCGTGTTCATAGTTGTGACAAGACAAGTCTAATGTTTCTACAATCGAAGTTGGTTTTGTATGCAAACCGCCAATGACGTATATACGTAAAGCTTGCGTAAAGGAACTATTCTCACTACTTCCAACCTTACATTTTGGCAGTGCGTTTCGCTTGGAGATATACCTTTGTTTGTTTTGCGCGACTAATCGACGTTTCTTTTGCTCATCGGTCCAAATATTTCGGCAAGCCCTCTTAAAATTTCCCTTATCAAGGTGTTTTAAAGGATCTATGGTACCGTATTTTTCTTGAACCACTTGAATTTCTCGACTATCTGAAGTTTCCGCGAGGTAACGTGACTTTCGTGACGAGTTTCCATAACCAATAATAACAACCTATTTCAACACAAACGAATGCTCTTGACAAAAGCGGGATATATTTCTAATATGCAATGATGAATATGCGTATACGTATTTGAAATAAATTCATTGGCGTCTGCAAGAGGACCAACTGCTGTTGTTCCGAACAGTTCTGTACGAGAACTTCCCAGAGAAGATGCGTAAATTGTGACACACGACAGTAACACGAGACAAGTAGACGACACATCGACAGGCGAAAGTAGAAGCTTATTGCGGTGTCACGTGTAACAGTTCAACAATTCACAGTCACAGTCGACGAGTCGAGTGCTTGACACAGTGTGTCACGTCATCGTCAATTCACAATTGTGATTATCACGCGACCGGCGACGCGACGCGACGGAAGAATCGACGACGCTGACGATGACGATGCGTTGACGCTCGGTCGTTCGGAATCGAAAAATGTATAAATCCCCGATCTCAGATCTGAGAAGTCGTCCATCGATCGCATACCAAGTATCGATTGATCGATATCCTTTATAAGCAATTGCGGGTCTAACTAATTTGTAAATATTTCGGAAATATAAACCGGCTCCTCATAAATTTATGTATATTTTCTACAGTGTCCTAAAGCTTAGTACGCAGTACGACGTGTCATGTCACGATGACTTCTACGCTCAACCAATAGAAGGTTAAGGATTTTACATGAATTTCAGTTCGCACTGTTAAGGATTTTTGCATGTGACACGATGTGTATGTAATGTTAAGCGCCTTGCAATGTTAAGGCCTTGCTGAGCAATGCTAAGGCCTTGCATGAATTTTGCTTGACCACATTTCAGATTTCTTAGATGTTAGAAAGAGGGGGACGCGATCTAAAGATTTGACATTTCCCCCCAATATATATTCACGGTGTAACATAACAGTTACATTGTGAATATACTGTTGGATTTGACACTGTGACACCCAAAACTGTCACATGTCACTTCCTATAGTAGGCTGGGTGACCGTCACCAGTAGACGGGAAACACCCGTGAGGTATTTATGTTATCTCTCCTTTTATCAAGTACCACTTTACCGTTCAGATATCGTAACCCTCAACTCAGGGTTTATCACTTCAGCTAGATATATATTACTGCGGAACTATATGACAGGTTTGGCCCCACTTACGCTTACTGGAATATCCTAGTTCACTAGATATCAGAAACTCCCGAACTGTGTGGATAAACTCTAAAGATAAATAAACCCTAAGCTAGATATACCCGGAACGGTCTCGGACGGTTTCGGAGTCTAGCCTACCTGTGACACAGCGTGTGTCACAACACGAACCTATAGATCAGTCAGCAGTCCAGTGTTGGCCTAGGAGTCTGTCATAGGGGCCTGAACCGGGACTCCCGGTCAGAGCTGCCTATACAGATTTCAGCACACCACCCCAGCACTGTGGGTGGTGACTGTCTAGGAGAGTCACATAATGTAAGATAAGCTGTTAGGGCAGGAGCTAGGGCGTCAAGTGCTAACTGCTAATCCAACTGTGCTATTCTGATACACAAACTGGAACCCTCTAGGTAGCACGTGAGCAGAAACATACGGGCATTTTGCACCCGCTAAACAACTGAAAATAACCGTGCTAGCAAGTCAGATTGAAGAATACAAAGGAGTCAAAGTAAAACATAAACCAGATTGAAGAAATCGTTGAAGTCACCGGAGTTCCGCACACCACCATGTCGGTGTGCATCCAGAGTGAACAAGAAATCAATCGACAGCACCAAAGTAATCAGCGGTGGTCTCAATTAAGTCCGACCCGAAGGGAGGGTTCCCGAAAGGACCTCCCTCATGTAGAGCCACACCGTAAAAGAAGGCCATGTTGAAACTCAAATCTGCCTGAGCAAGGTCCTGAAAGAGGTCAGGGGGCTCAGGCGGCTCAAGCGGTGGCACATTGTCAGCCACAAAGAAACCCTGAGCCGGGATCACGGATTCAACAAATTCATTCGTGGAGAAAATTGACGGAGTCTCCCAATCGAGATCACCACCAGGCGAAGGCAATCCCGCAGCCGACTGAGCATCGGGCACAGCTGCCACCCCCATGATCGAGATGCAAAGAACGAGGGAAAGGAGGAAAGGAATTCCCCACGGCCCAACCGTGGCAGGAAAGCCCCAGGGCGGCTTCCCACAACCGTAGGACCTCTGCTCGTCTACGGGCGGCCCGGAAACATGATTGGCCGACGGAGGCGAACCCCGCGGCTTCAGCCGGAAGCTGCCGTCGGCAAAGTCCTCGTAGTCGTCGGTGTCGTAGCCGGTGAGGTCAACCGGCGCGATGGCGGCGTGGTTGACAGTCTGAACGAACCCAGGGAACTCACCGCCCGTCGTGGCAGTTACCCGCGCCGATTGAAGCGGCACGGGCTTCACATCCTCCTCCTGCGAGACAGGTATAGCAGGGGCCGGCACGGCGGATGCCGATGCCGCCGCACCACCTGCCGGAACCTGCTCCGCCGGCATGTTCCCCGCTGCCGCGGGGCCGCACACCAGAGCCGAAGCATGCGGCCCGAGAACCGCCCGTGGTGGGAAGGATGCGTGGGTGTAGTGCACCTTGCAGTTTGCCGCGGCATGGACCTCCGCGGCGAGATCGTCCAGCCGCTGATGAATGTCGTCACCCGCGGGCTCGTCAGCAGGCTGCTGCGGCTCTACCGTGAAGCCGTAGGCGGACACATCGATCCCGCCCACCGCACCCGCACAGAGTACCGCAGGCGGCCCGTACGTAGATGCCGCAGTGGCAAAGGCCTCGGCCCCATCATCCGCCGCCTGCTGGAACAGGGCACACATGGCCAATGCACGCACCCCCTCCGCGTCCTCCTCGTCGATGGGAATGCAGAATGCCGCGGCCGAGTGCGGGGATGCTGACGCCCGCCCAACGGACAGTCGCGGTAGAAGTGGTACTGCTCACCTTTTCCCGCCTTCTTGCACCTCCCGCAAAAGGGCTTCGCCTTCTGGTCGTCACGGTCGAAACCGACTGCAGGCAGCGGGTGCGTGCCGACACGGAATCCCCGCTGCGTACCGCGCTGCTGCTGCTGCCGCTGCTGACGCTGCGGCTGCTGCCGCTGCTGCTGCGCCGGCGGCGCGTCCGTCCCGCGCTGCTGCCGCAGCAAGGCCTGAAGCTCGTTGATCTTGTCGAGGAGAGCGCCGTACTCCGTGCTGGAGAGCTGCGCAGAGATGCCGCTCACGCCCGAAACCGCCTTCCCCGTCCCCGTCTGCGCCCAAGCCTGATAGATCTCTACCAAAAGGGAGCGGAGAGATGCCAAGGAGACATGCGCGAGGTCGGCCGCGAGAGGATACCGCACCTTGACCGCGGTGTAAAACACCGGGTCCAGCCGGTTGTACAGGGAGAGCTTCCTGGTCTCCTCTGTGGGCGTCCAGTCCGTAGCTTTGTTATCCCGCACCAGACGCTGTTCCCGAGCCAAGATGGGCTGCGGGTCAATGTCTGCGGGATAACGTAACGCGGCGTGCTCCTCCTGGTGCGACTCACGTAGCGCCACCGGTACGCAGCCCTTGATGATGTCCACAAGAGCTCGCCGTCCATCACGGTCAGACGAGGCGTCGGTGCCAGTCAGCCAGACGTAGGCGTTGCTGTGCTTCTCGACAACCAGAGCCAGAACGTCGTAGAGCAAGCCGTTGACCTTGGTCACCACACGAGCCAGAGGGTCGTCGAGGTCAAAAGATGCCAGCTCCAGCCCAGCTGAATGAAACTCCGTACGCAGCTGCACCACCAGCTCGGAGAGGAGGCCAGCGTCGTCCGTACCGCGAAAATGGTGTTTTTTGTCACCAAGGACATCCTCGCGGATACCCTTGGCCCACTGGCGGTGAAGACGCGCCTTGTAGACTTCGTCAACCAGCTTGCTCTGCTCCTGCAAGTACTTCCTGGTCGCCACGTCTGCATCCTCGTTGGAATTCGGAGCGGGGTTCGGAACAGTCGGCGTACGCACCGTCGGACTGTTCCGAACTCCGTCTAATAGCCTCAGCGAGGCGTCGATGTCACTGTCCCTGTCCAGGGACTTCTTCGCTCGGGTTAACATACCCATACTCTGAAAAGCCAGAGGGGAGGTGGTACGCAGTCGCGCGGTTGGATGTGGTAGCGGAAAAATGGTAATGGCCAGCAGCGGAGAGGAGCTAAGAGAGCGGAGCGGCGAGGGGCACTCGAAGATGTCGTCGAAGTCGAAGGTGTCGCGAACACCAGCCCAGAAAACAGTAACCAGCAGGGCCAGTGCCGGTGCAAAACTGGATCTGAACATTGCTAAGACTAGTCCGTAACGAGGCGCGGTCCCCATAGCCGCCACTCCCAGTTGCTTACCGCAAACAACTCATACCATAAATCCTAGCCGCACCCAAACGCGCATGCGCGCACCACCTCTCCAAGCGGCCGTTTAGCCAATCATGGCCAAATCAGCAAGTGGAATAAAAGCGTGGATGGGGCCACGACCTACTGGAATATCCTAGTTCACTAGACATCAGAAACTCCCGAACTGTGTGGATAAACTCATAAGATAAATAAACCCTAAGCTAGATATACCCGGAACGGTCTCGGACGGTTTCGGAGTCTAGCCTACCTGTGACACAGCGTGTGTCACAACACGAACCTATAGATCAGTCAGCAGTCCAGTGTTGGTCCTAGGAGTCTGTCATAGGGGCCTGACCGGGACTCCCAGTCAGGGCTGCCTATACAGATTTCAGCAACGCTTTATTTAGCCACCGCGGGATTGCCACTATGAGTGGCTAAGCTCGGACGCCTGGGATGGAGTGAGGCGATAATATGAAGTTTTGGAATCATCTTGGGATCGATGAATAACGGTTGTTAATTGGTTGGATCGATGTGGTTTAGAATGGTACCTATCGTGATAGCTCAAGATCACGTTGATCCGTCAAAGTGGTTATCGTACTTATCGATTACTGCCATTCACATGAGGTGTCGATTAATCAAATAACAAAATCGCGTCGAACCTATCGAGCGACGACGACAATTCCGGTAAACCTGTCGAGCGACGACGACAGTTTTGTGAACCTGTCGAGCGACAACGACAATTTTGCGAACCTGTCGAACGACAACGACAGTTTTGCGAACTTATCGAACGATAACGATATTTACGATAAGTCATTTGAACATATCGAACGACGACGATAACTCCGATTAATCGATTAATCGGAGTTATCGAACTATCGATACCGGGCCTTGTTGTGGTTACTGATTAGCTAGGGTAGCTAGGGTAGCTAGGGGGGTACTGCAGTGCATGTGTGTCACATAATTGAATGTTATGTGTCACAGTGCAGCGAGCGGAGCGAGAGGTGCTGTGTCACATAACTAAGGTTATCGTGTGACAGACGGGAAAGAAGGTACCACTACGTGGTATAAGGTTTCGAACTCTGTGAGAGTTCGGCTCCGCAGTTTGAATTGGTTTCAAAGAAGGGTGTTTTTCCCACCCACCTCCCACGATCCTTGAGTTCTGCTTTGTTCGTTTTTGGTGATGGACTCATCGCTTTGGTGCTGCTAACATTTCAGAGTCTTGGATGGCATATACTGCCTGAATTGGTTCATTTTCATGAATTTTGGTGCGCACTGCAGGTTCAGGTACTGATTGCAGTGTGTCATGAAGACCCTTCCGAGATCCTAGTCTTGCTTCACAGTTGTGATTACTGATTAGCTAGGGTAGCTAGGGTAGCTAGGGTAGCTAGGGGGGTACTGCAGTGCATGTGTGTCACATAACCGGATTTATCAAAGAGGGGGACAATCTAAAGATTTTTCCCCAATACAAAAAAAACACTCAGACGCAGACGTCAGCGTTACGAGGTCACGGTCACGACTGTCGACTCAGCGAAGCCGAGCGGACGGGAGGGGCGGGTTGGACTTTTGTATACAGTACAGTAAGCCTTATAATGATAATGGCGGTGGTCTCGGTCAATTATCATTATAAGGCTTATATCATTATAGGACTTACTAAGCCTTATAATGATAATTATCATTATAGGCCCTTATAATGATAATTATCATTATAGGCCTTATCATTATAAGAATTACTGTACTGTAGTTGTATATGTATATATCATTATAGGACTTACTAAGCCTTATAATGATAATTATCATTATAAGGCTTGCCAACTTGGTGGTCTCGGTCGGGTATCATTATAAGGCTTATATCATTATAGGACTTATCATTATAAGGCTTACTGTACTGTATGTATTTCAATTGGTTGTTTTTTTTCGATGCCCAGCAGTCCAGATGGAGATGCAGAAGACGCGAGAGCCAGCGCGAGCGCGTCACCTGCGCTGGAATATTTCTATTCAACTCAAAGACTCAAGACAAAGCGGAAGGAAAGTGCTCTTGCAACTTACTCTTAGCTTACGTTCGAGGCATCGTATCATTTTACACCAAAATACTATTAGAATCTTGAGAGGTAAATCGATTATGATTTCATCGAAATTCAGATTCAGGTAAATATAGTCATACGGTAACGGTGGCAAAGTGTGTGATCCAATTTTAAGAACTTTAGAATCTTCTGAAAAGTGGAGATGGGTGAGCTGAGAGATGCTGTCGTCTCTGGGAAGCTGGAAGTTGTGATGGAACTTCTAGACAAGGAAAATGAGTTGATAGACGAGCGCGATGAGGTATACTAGTTATCTTCGCTTTTCCAGCGCGGTTTACTAACTGCGCACAATTAGTTGTTCACCCTCCGACTTCCGAACCACTCAGCCTGATTTAATGCTCTTAGCAGATCAGTGTGTGCTGTATGATATC
Organism: Cymbomonas tetramitiformis; assembly: GCA_001247695.2. NCBI lineage: Eukaryota > Viridiplantae > Chlorophyta > Pyramimonadophyceae > Pyramimonadales > Pyramimonadaceae > Cymbomonas > Cymbomonas tetramitiformis. The sequence goes on from LGRX02015306.1 coordinate 10,471, forward strand.
AGCCCAAATTTCAGTTCATATCCTTCGCATAAAATAATGTTTAGGTTGTGTGCACGCATCTGAAACGCTTAACCTTGAGCATGCACTTCAAACAATCCTACCCACACATCGACAAGCGGCAAATATACATAATTATTCGACCTACGTAACGCACCTCGAGTTTTTTCGTTTTCTAAGATTATTTCCCTTGCAATAGTTCCATGTCCGGTGGTTTTGTGTATTGTCCAAGTTTCTCCCAGTTATATATTTTATGGTTTTGCCAAATTGCACCCGGGGACTCGCGCAAAGCTCTGTAAAAGGTCTCTGCTAGCATCCCAATCAAACACGGAGCAACGTGTACGAGTTAGACGACACTAATCTTGTCGAAAGCATAGTTGCGAGTTTGGCGTCTGTAACATCGCGTACATGAGAAGGAGCAGACATTTGCGCGTCAGACATTTTAGCTGCCGGCTGCAAGCCTGCTTCGAGTGCCATCGCTCTCCACGTGTAAGCCAACTAATCGGACGAAGGGGTGTGCTTAACTTGTGCAGCACGGGCTCACTTGCCTTCATCGAGCCGCAGCGCGCGGGCATACCGAGTTGGTGAAGCTATTACTGGACCGCGGCGCGCGGAAAGATATCAAACACCTGGCATGCCCTGTGACCGTCTTCCCTTAGGCCCCAATGCCCATGCTCAACATTGCCAGCAATCTCTGAGCTGGAGGAACTTTGCGCACAGTTTAGTGGTTAAATATTATTTGCCCGTTGAAGGAGAAGCGTTGAGCACGTTCTTGGCATATTTTGTAAAGCTTGCTCGGCAGCTTGCGCGGCCTCTCGCTTAGCCCTGTAGCGTAGCGTAGCGTACTGCCTCGAACAAGACAGGAATAG
>LGRX02015307.1:0-20146 GCA_001247695.2 Cymbomonas tetramitiformis
CCCCTATGCGTGTGCGCGCCCTCGAGCTCAACCCACCCCCTACGTATGCGTGTGCGCACCCCCCATCGCTCATTCTTTGGTTGAGTTGGAGGGTGCAGATGAGCAAGGGGGGCCATTCTTTGGTAAAAAGAAACATACCTTTGTAGATGAGACAGATGATGGAAACTCGAAACGTAATTTTCCTACATGGACCACACAAGAACGAAAAGGTTAGAACTCCAAGCCTAAAGAAAAGGAAAGATCGGACGTCCAAACAAAGAGGGTGAAAAGAAGATAGAAAGCACACCTTTATTGTGTGGCATCCCGGGTTTTCACCGAGACCTCACTTGAGCTTTTTCTTCAGGCCCTGAATAAAAGTTCAATGCCTTAACAAGTTGTTGAGGGCCTTAACAAACAGTTCAAGGATCATTCTTTGGTAAAAAGAAACATACCTTTGTAGAAGAGATAGTTGATGGAAACTCGAAACGTAATTTCCCTACATGGAGCACGCAAGAACGAAAAGGTTAGAACTCCAAGCCTAAAGAAAAGGAAAGATCGGACGTCCAAACAAAGAGGGTGAAAAGAAGATAGAAAGCACACCTTTATTGTGTGGCATCCCGGGTTTTAACCGAGACCTCCAAACCGCAGTTTGGCGCTCTGTTTGAGCTAATGCCACGTTCGCAATGCAAACTGAAAAAAACTGTCCTCAAAAAGATAGGGTTGCGAAGAGATCACCCATCTCTTCGAAAAGTTAACCAAAGGAAGTGATGAAAATACTTTCATGGGGTAGTTTTCCGCGAGGAAAACGCTCGTGAAGTCAAAATAGTCGTGAAAATAGCGGTTTTCCCGCTATCGAAGGGTCTGAAAACCTGCGAATCTTTCAAAAAGGAGAAGGTAAGTAAACGAGTGTCGTTGAACACTCTTCTATTGTGTGGCATCCCGGGTTTTAACCGAGACCTCCAAACCGCAGTTTGGCGCTCTGTTTGAGCTAATGCCACGTTCGCAATGCAAACTGAAAAAAACTGTCCTCAAAAAGATAGGGTTGCGAAGAGATCACCCATCTCTTCGAAAAGTTAACCAAAGGAAGTGATGAAAATACTTTCATGGGGTAGTTTTCCGCGAGGAAAACGCTCGTGAAGTCAAAATAGTCGTGAAAATAGCGGTTTTCCCGCTATCGAAGGGTCTGAAAACCTGCGAATCTTTCAAAAAGGAGAAGGTAAGTAAACGAGTGTCGTTGAACACTCTTCTATTGTGTGGCATCCCGGGTTTTAACCGAGACCTCCAAACCGCAGTTTGGCGCTCTGTTTGAGCTAATGCCACGTTCGCAATGCAAACTGAAAAAAACTGTCCTCAAAAAGATAGGGTTGCGAAGAGATCACCCATCTCCTCGAAAGTTAACCAAATGAAGTGATGAAAATACTTAAATGGGGTAGATTTCCGCGAGGAAGACGCCGGTAAAGTCCAAACCGCCGTCAGAATAGCAGTTTTCCCGCTATCGAAGGGTCTGCCGATCTGTGAATTTGTGAACAAGAGAAACTTCGAGTGCAAACGCGTATGATTAAGCGTAGCTAGAAAATTGTCATGTTACCATACAATATAACGGAAATAAAATACAAATCAACTGTTAGAAGATCGTAGTGCACCATCTCGTCGAAACTTCCCAAAGCCAAAGAGCGTTCCAAGCGCTAGCGTAAAACTCTTCTAGAGTGGCCCACAACAAGGCGTGGACATTCTGAAACAAAATATTGTTACCAAATAAAATAAAATACTGCGCTAGAGCTGCTTTAAAATGCCCCAAAGGGGTTATTTCACCGCTTACTTGAAGCGCGGTCAAGTCCGAAGTGTTTCGAAAATTCAGGGGGCGCTCCACTATAAAGTTAATTTATATATTTTTAAGAGAAAATCGTGTGATGGTTGTATAATTTCATGACACTGCCTCCGCCCCCTGAACTTTTCATCGTAAGTAGCCCACCAACTGCCGGAACTACTGGTGACGGGAGGGCAGAAGGGGTTCGGCGGACCGGTCCATTCCTCCTCGGATTCAACCGACGCGGGCGGAGAGTGTGCGTGCGGCTCCGACACCTCCGGCAAGTCGGCAGTGAAGGTGTTGACGTTGAATGTCGAAGCCCCAACCGTGCGTGCCATCTCAGAGAACTCGGTGACGGCGGACACGAGGGCCTCACCGTCCTCCTCGCAGAAAGAGCATGCGGAAAGATCGGCGAAGACCTCCGGCTTCCCGCCCGCAAGCACGCAAAGGGCGTCGAACTCCACGGGGTCGTCGTGGTCGATGGCGTGTTGGAACTTGGCGGCTAGCACGGAGTTCTCGGCCTCCTCAGCGAAGGCGTAGGCCGAGAGCCCGGTCCTGCCCCCGTTCGGGCAGTCCCGATGCCAATGCCGCACCTTCCCCTTAGCGCACACCTGATTCTGGCAGTACGGGATGGTCGCACCGGTGTCGCGATGGAAGGCCACCTTCTTGGAGACGGATTGAGACCAATTCCCCCCATTGGGGAGGGGCGAGGCCGCGAAGCGGGTCTTGACGCGGCGGTCCGGCTTGTCCGCGCGAGGGGTAAATCCCCGTGGGGACGGCTCGGACTCGGCGGTGACGAGGAAGGCGGCCAATTGTCGTTTCAAGTCGAGGACCATCGTCCGTAAGTCCGCGATCTCACCCGTCGCGCCCGAATCACCGATGTCCTTCTCCATGAAGTGCGTGCCGTGGGAGTACCGGTGTGCGGATGCGGTGGCGGTGCCCGTCCGCACGTGTTCGCCGTAGCACTCACGTACCCATTGCTGAATAGTGAGGAGGTCGTGGGCGGCTCGTTGGTCGTGAAGAAGCAAGCGGGACACCACCGGCTGATAGAAGGTGGTGTCGAGGGCTTTGATGAAAAGGGACTTCACGTCCTCGTCCATAAGCGTCGCCCGTGTCCTCGCAGCCTTGAGCGCGGCGTTGAAGTCCTCGATCGGGCCATGCGGGTCCACGCCCGCAGAGATGCGGACGCCCAACATGTCCGCTTGCCCCTGGAAGGGGTCACCAACAGGGATCATCCGACGAGCGAACTCGAGTAGAACACGCTTACCGTCTCCTGGAAAGCTGGCGTGGGACGAGTCCATCCAGTCCGCTGCCGGCGAGGAGGGGTCCACCAGCAGCTCGAGTGTAGAGAATAATAAACGGTTGGCCTCCACGCGGACGGCCAAAGTAGCGTCGTCCAGCGCGAAGAGCGGAGCGAACCCGATGTCCTCAGTGACGAACGCCGTGTGCAGCGCAGAGACCATCCTCGTGAAGAGGGCCGCCGCGTGGGACTCCGCACCGGAAAATCTCCCAATCTTGCCCTCGAACAACTTGCGTTGAACGTGCTTGGAGATCTTCATGTCGAAATGTTCTCGTTGTAAGGTGCGTACCGATGCCATAAATATAGCCCCCGCGCCGAATTAGCGGGTGGCTGCGCCGCTGGTGGAGTCGCGGGCGTGTTGGCATGCCTGGCAACAACGGAATCAAAAATCGTGTTTAATGTGCGGCGGCGATTCGCCATGCTAGCTGTAGATCTCGTAGAAGCGACCATGATGAAGAAGACTACAGGGGTGGAGTGAGGCAAGAAGACGTGAAAAAAATGCGGAAGTCTCGGGCGGCCAAGAAATGTGGCGGGTCGTCGATACGGCTGCCGTGAGAGAGCAGGAATTCCGAGAAGTCGTGTGGTAGATGGCGGCCGATACGAAACGGTGTGGTGACCAACCGAATTACGTAAACCAATCCAACGTTAAATCCCGTAGAAAAAATGTCCCCAAAGGCCTACAGCTCGCCGCAAATCAACCCATAAAACTTAGGCCATACCCAATGAAGATATCTTCCGTTGAGTCGGTACGGCCCCAAATCAAATTTTCCTTCGGCCCGCCTTCGGTCCGCCCGGTCCAAACTACAAAATGCCCGCCGCAGGCGCGAAAATTTTAATATTAAGTATGGGGAAATGCAAAAATCGTAAAATTTTCATCAAAATTTTAGAAGTTTGCGCCAAATTGGTTCGGCCCCAAAGCAATTTCTCTTTCGGCCCCTCTTCGGCCCGGGCCTCATTTTGGCGACTCAGTTCGGCCCGGGGCCGGCCAATCGGGGTAAGATATCTTCCCTGGCCATACCCGCGACTGCCGGCACTTCCACGCGCGGAGCGCCTCACTCCATCCCAGGCGTCCGGCTTTAGCCAATCATCCCAGCGGTGTCGCAGTGGCTAAATAAAGCGTAAGTGGGGCCAAACCTGTCAGATATATAGTTCGGAGTGAATATATCGGATAGTTGGAAAATAAACCCTGAGTTAAGGGTTTCGGGATCAGAACGGTAAAAGTCAGATTGATAAAAGAGAGATACACATAAATACTAACGGGAGTTTCCCGACTACTGGTGACGGTCACCCAGCCTACTTTAGGAAGTGACAAGTGACAGATTAAACTGTCGGTGTGTCACATCCAGCAATGCTCAACCTTGACTTCCACATCCCAAGAGGTCGCGATGGCGCCACAAACCCAAAAAGATAGATCAGTCTAAAACTTATCACACCTCGATGCTCCTCAAAGTTTGTATGCATATCCAAGGTGAGTAGATTAAAGTATGAAAACAAAGTAAGTCCGATGTGGTTGGGTATCATCCCAAGCTAGGTTGCCCTAGACTTCCACATCTCAAGAAAGGTGCGTCCCTCCTCGCCATCGGAAAACCTGCGACACAAGCTGCACACACCGAATACCGTGAGTTCGCATATATGCAATAAACGAATTGAAAAATAAAAACAGCCAAACACTTCCGCAATCCCTGCACATAACACAACAGTCACAGTGAACACCGTTCCGGCCATGAGGCAAGGAACGTTGAGAAAATTATGAGCATTGGATGTCGCAGCGAGCGCTTTATGGTTGAGCTAGTCAACGCCAACGCCAACGGTAATCGTATCCGCGATATCGATGGAAGATAAATTGATTATCTGTTTTACGAATAATCCTGGAAATTAAATTCACGAAGACACGCGAGACGATGCGAGACGATATGACCGTCACGCTGGTTCAGATTTTTTTCGGGATTGAGACGGAAACGACGTGTGAATTCCAGCGCGTATAACCCTTCCCTAACATTTATGCTCCTCAGGATATTTTATCAAATAAATTATTTTATTATATTCGAATTTCGAAAATTCTATTTTGTATATTTTCATTTTTATATTTTTATATTTTGCTTTTTATTTCATGTATAAAGTTATATAGCACGGCTTGACAAGAACCCTTGTCCGCAGACGTGTCATCCGAGTTGGACCAACCAGAAATTAGCATTTTAGGCAACGGCAGTCCCTGGGGATGGGTTTGCGAAGACCTTGCACCCTCGTTTGCCTCGCGGATCCGGATTTACGTCCGCGTGACGCCCTCCGTGTAAATAAGTGCCCGCTGTAAATAAGATATAAGTGTCCGCCCACCTATTGTATCGCACTTGTCTTGCGTTGCTAAAAATGGAGTACTGTGGTTGCTCCACGTCGGATGACACGTCTGCGGACAAGGGTTCTTGTCAAGACGCCGCTTATTTAAATTTATACATGAAAAAGTAAAATATAAAAATATAAAAATACTCAGAAATATTCAGAAATATTTTAAAATATTTATGTGAATAATATTCAGTAATAATTATATGAAAAATATTCTGGGGAGCATAAATGCTCATGACGTGTCCCAGATCAGCTCCCCTGCCTCGCCTGCGCCCCGGCGACCCCCCCGGCCCGCACTCATCAAGTGGGGAGGCTCGCGCGACATCCGACGCGAGTGTCTCACGTCAGACGCGAGAGAGAGACAAGACAACAGACGAGAGGAGCAGACAGCATCAGCAGTCGAGCGCTTTCACTTTCCTGTCGCTTTGCCTGTCGGTTCCACCGCGAGACACGAGTGGACCTGGTTGGGCTTGCTACTCGAGTGATTTTCTTGCGAGTTACCTGGCAAGCTGACACGAGCATTCTCCCGCAGCATTTAAATTATCAAGTGGAAGATCAAGACGGACAATAGGTCTGACTGTTCGCAGATGCCCACGTCGCACTCTCGTGCCCCCAGGCAGGCTCCAGGTCGCGTGGGCTCTCCGAGGTGGTCAAGTGCGAGCATGGAGTACAACATCCTGCGTGCATTCTCCTAGCTTGATGATCGAGTTACACATATATGCATATATGTGTATTTTGAATTGTGCGTCTCGACAAGCTCCCACTTTCTGAAATGACCATGCATTGAACACTAGCGCAACCCACAAGCAAGGTAGTAGTGCGCGGCCCCGGGGTCGCGAATATTGCACAAATGTGAACGGACTCTGAACTGACATCCACGCTATTCGATGGGCATCGGCCTATTACGACTTACATCCAGGTGAATTTACGCGGAACTTGTATGTATGGACTCGCATTTGATTGTCTGTATACATACACTTTAAGGCGTCTTGCGTATATTTTGAGAGTCTTCGCCGCAGGCGGCCTCAATATTTCAGCAGCATTTTGAATTTCTTGAAAATTTTATGACTGCAGCTTGCTTGTCTCCACGCGGGATGAATCGGTTCCTCTGTTCGTTCGCGGCGCCCTCACTAACCGTATCGCCCAGCTCAACGCGCCACACCTTCCTCTCGGGCAATTTGCTGCCTCATGCCCTCCGCGTGCAAGTTCTCTGACACTCGTAAGGCGCCACCTTTCACTGCCGTTTGCGGGTCTGCAACCTTATTTGTAAGCCACCATCACGCGCGCCGGAGGAGAGCGCTCATCGAAGTTTCCTTCAAACGCCAGGATGCGCGCTGTAAGGCGGCCATCCAAGACTGTTGCATAACGCTCACCGCCATCGTAGAGGCTCCCATTACGCATTGAGGATGAGGGTAATGCACAGGCCCTAGCGTTTGGACCGCTGGTTACTCTCCAAGCGCATTCACCGTTACGGGGCTGAAGTACGGGAGTAGGGTTTCCCCTTCGAGCCAGGGGGCACACCTCAAAACGCAGTTGGGCGCATGAAAGGTAGACTGAAAGCTCCCGTACATTCCACCATCGCATTTTGCCTGTGGCAGAAATGTACCGAGAAAGTCAGCGTCCTCCAGGCGGGAGGTCGTGCCGTGTCTTTGTGTAGATGTCCCCTTCTGCCGGGCCCGGAACGGCTTCGTATATGAAGGCGCTTCAGCATTATCGACCGCAATGTCTCACGCGATTTCACGGAAGAGCATGGGTCCCATTTGCCCTGAAACCACACCAAGGGTAGATCTTTCTCGCCGTCGCATGTCCAGAAACACGCGCCACTTTCGTTTCCAATTCAGGTTGAGGGCGCCACTATTCGCCTCCACCGCGTCTTCAGCTGACCCGCGGCTACTCGCTTTCAGGGGATCACGCGCTAGAGGCTCTCGCTTTTACGAAGCAGTGACCCTCGAACGGAATGGCTGTTGCTCGTCAACGCTCGCTTCTCGAAGCCAAGACCTCTGCAGAGGTGTTCGACCAGGACCTCCTAGATGAATCGAACCCTGATGATTTCTCTCATTTTTATAAGGAGCCGGCAGCCACGGCACAGAGTCGCGAACACGAGCTGAAGATGCTGTTCTCTGAGTATCCCGCGCTCCCGCTTGGACGGCCCTGCATGACCCGAATACAAAATGTGCGCCCCCCTGCCGCTCCGCATACAAAATGTGCGCCCCCCTGCCGCTCCGAATACACGCTGTGGCCGCCCTTCCCCGCTGAATACAAGCCGCGCCCCCCTCCCCTCGAGTACAAGCTGTGCCCCCATCACCCCTCCGAATACAAGCCAAGCACCCCTTCCTTCTGAATACAAGCCAAGCAAACCCCTCCCTTCCGAAAACGGCCATCTCCCCTTCCCCTCCAAATACAAGCCGGGCCCCCTCCCCTCCGAATATAAGCAACGTGCCCACCTCCAACTCCGAATACAAACGTGGCCCCCCTCCCCCTCCGAATGCAAGCCGTGCCCTCCTTTCCTCTCCGAATACGAACCGTGCATCCCCCTCCCCTTACAACTACAAGCTGTGCGCCATGCTTCCCTTCCAAATACAAGCCATGTCCCCCCTCCTCCCTCGGAATACAAGCCTTGCGCTCCCCCTTCCTCCTCTGTGCCCCTTCGCCCTCCGAATACAAGCCACGTGCGCCCCCTTCCCTCGGATATAAGTCCCTCCCCACCTTCCCCTTCAATACAGCTGTGCCCTTCCCCCTCCGGAATACAAGCCGCGCTCCCCTTCCTCCAAATACAAGCCGCGCTCCCTTCCTCAAATACAAGCCGCGCTCCCCTTCCTCAAATACAAGCCGCGCCCCCCTTCCTCACCAAATACAACCCGTGTGCCCCCTTCTCACTCTGAACACGAGCCTATCCGCCCCTCCCCGTCCGAATACAAGCCATCACCCCCTCCCATCGAATACAAGCCGCCCCCCCTCTCCCTCCATGTGCTCTTTCGTCTGAGAGCACTGCCCTATAGCCGGGTGGCTGGAATTCGGTCCAGCTGGCGTATTGCTCCTGTGGTCGTGGGGCCATTCTCAGATAGTTCCGTGCAGTGGAGCCGGGGTCGAGGTTTGACTAGAGCTAGCGTGGCGTCACTTGTTTGCACTTTTTCACTTGGTACCTGTGGGCAGCACGCTGATGCGGCCAAGCGTGTCGCCTGTCGGTGATGCCTGTGGGAGCAAGCTGACGCGGCTGGTACCGGGCGAAGTAGCAGGCGGCTGGTACCGGGCAAACAACCATCTTCACCTTGCCGCCTGATCCTCGGAGGGAAACGGAGGAGGATATGTATCACCGTGCTTCGAATCTCCTCCGATGGTCCGAGCCTGGCGGCGAGCATAACATGCTCTCTGTCATGGATCAGCGCTGGCGCCGTCGCACAAACGCTGATGTGGACAAGCGCTTAATGAACTTATCACAGCTAAATGAAGGGGACGAGACGGATGATTCCCCCACGCAACACCGTCAGCTCAACAACTGTTTCCTCTTGAAGCCCATTAAGTTCCCGGGTGCGGGTAAGCACTCCCCCAGGTGTGGCTTTTAGTGCTCTAAAAGCCACTGGTGGTCTGCTCGGCGCGTTCCAGCCCCAGTGACGTGGGTGAGATTTGGCTCGTTTGCCCTCGCTTTGCCTACACTTCTCATTCTCATTCTCATTCTCATTCTCATTCTCATTCTCATTCTCATTCTCATTCTCATTCTCATTCTCATCGTTTGGGCGATTTCTGGCAGGCAATGCTTCCAAGGGCAGCAAGGTGGATGCGCCAGGTTGGCGGCCCTTCTGCGGCCTCCGGCGTATCCCTCGCTGTGTTTCCTGCTTCGGATTCCGAATGTCTCAGATGCTTTGGAACACAAGCTTCGCCTTTCAAGTGCCTACGCCGTACAAATTGTTTCGAAAGTTTGAGCTTCACGGCACTCTTTCTTTCCCGAGCTCTCAGAAGGTTGGGATGTTGGCTGCAGATACTTCCGAGCCGGAGCCGGAGCCGAAGCCAGAGCCGGAGCCGAAGCCAGAGCCGGAGCCGAAGCCGGAGGCAAAACCGGGAGCTTTGGCGCCGATGGCGACTAAGGGATGGGGTCTGGTGAAGGATCACCTGGGAACGGAGTTTATGCAGTATAAAGACAATGAGTCCCTCACCAAGGAGAAGCCGAAGAAGAAGCCTAGTTTCAGCTTTCAGGTACGAGCCGCGGCGACTTGGAGGAGGCATGGTGGCGCCATGTGGAGTGATCGATTGCTCGAATGAAGTGCCCTCAGAGATGTTCCCCCTTCCATTCACCCTTCATGGCGCCATATCCACGCTGCTTTCATTTTCGCTTAGGGTTTGATCCGCCGAGGTGACGGACGTGAGGCTAGGGGATAGTGAAATGCTTTTGCGAATACTTTTGCTTGTTGGTCATACATGTGGCCTTTGCGCTCCTTTGCGCTTGACTCGTATGATGATACCACCGCGTCAATAATCGGCCATTTGCCCGATTATGTGCGCTGATGTCTTCACAGAGTGGAGAAAAGCGAATTTTCTGTAGGGCCTGCAATTCCTTCCAGTATTGATGTACTCAACTGATACAAATAGGTGATATTTGCGGCTGCATACTGTGGGGTAGGGGTCAAGAGGATGCATACTTGGGGTAGGGGTGCCTGTTGGGGGAGGATCTGATTGACTTTGGGGGCTCAGAGGGTGGTCCGTTGGGGGAGTGCATGGCTAATTTTGGGGGCTCAGGGGGTTGCGGAGAAATTGATCACTGAGGTGGCTGAGAGGCCGGAGATCAAGGACATGATCGAGAGGGCTGGGGTGGTGGTCGAGCTCGATGAAAGTGAGAACGTGCCTCTGCAAAAGCAGGTACGCTTGATTCTTTGAGGCACAACGCGAATTCCAATGACAGCGAAGTTCGTCATTTCGTTGAAGCCCTCGGAGGCCAGACGAAGCCCCCGTGCGCATTACGACTCATCTCAAATTTGGAGCATTGCTATGACCAACTTTTGATAGTTTTGGTCGGTCACATTCTGATTGGAATGTGTCGAACCAGTGACCCTGTGGCCTTGTGGCCGGCTGCTTTGCCACTTTGAGACGGCAGAAACGATGGCCATTTCCACGGCGGTGTGCGGCAGTCTGTAGTGCAAACTCCTCAGAAACACGGGTGCTGCGATCCCTGGCTGATATCTTGTTGGCTTCCAAGTGTTTCAATATATTATTAAATTGTGATCTATGATTAGCAGGGTCTGGATCACTTGTGTCCCAGAATTCGAGATTCGTTCGAAAATTAAACTGGCTTGCCATAGTCAGCTCGTTGAATGGGTTAAATGCGGTACCTATTCGGTTAGCTTGTAATGCCCTACATGCCTTACAAGAGGGTCAGGAATGAGTCCAGGGTGGCCAGAAGGCAGGGCAGATGTATCTCCGTGGTGATACAAACAGAGGGCGTCTATATCACGGGGATGTGACGAGAGAGGGAGGAGCGCGGGCTACCGCAGGGGGACCTTCACATGTACACCGAGGACAGCTTGCGGGAGCGGTGCAACCTGCAGTACTCCTCCAAGATCCTGTTCGAGGCGACCATGTTCTGGAACAAGCTAGGCTTTGGCACTGGCGCGCGCCGCAAGGGCTCCAAGCCGCCTCCCCAGGTCATGAACAAGGCGCAGTTCATCGAGCTCTACGGCATGCTGCTTAAGGTCTTCCCATGCGCCCCCCTTAGGGGAGTCGCCCGGCCCTGGATTGGGTAAAGGTCCTGGCGATGTGCGGCGCAGCATGAAGCGGTTAACTCGACGCTGCCTTCAATGTCAGCTCCGCGCTCTTTCATCGCATGTTGGGGGAATAAGTGCGGGCAGGGTGTGGTTTCTGAGCCAGGTGCTGATGTCCGCGGAGGAGTACAGCGAGAGGAGCGAGGATGACATGGAGGAGGACGGAGAGCAAGAGTGGAAAGAGGAACTCGGGGATAAGCGTGAAATGGAATTCATGGAGTTTCACTTATCCATGTTCCAGCTGGCGGACCATTGGACTCTGGACATCAACGAGGACTCGTATGCGGCGTTCATCCGCAACACGTGCAAGAAGGTCATTCAGCTGAAGAAGCTCAGAGCGCAGCAGTTCAAGGTGCGCCCTCGTGGCCGGCGCTGCCCAAGCGGAGGCGAGCCCGGAGCGTCGATATGGATGGAAATAAGTTGTCTTGTGCCCTGGTGCTGGTTGTGACTGGTCGGCATGGCATGCGTGACGGCCCGAGGGAGCGCTTGGGTGTCACGCAGGCCGCGGGCAAGGCTATGCAGAAGGCCAGGAAGGCTGAGCAGCTTGCCCAGAAAGCATTGCAAAAGATGATGAAGAAGCAGGCCTCGGATGCAGCCAAACTAGCAGCTATTATCGCCTCCGTGCCCGCCGAACCGGTACTCCCCGCTGCTCGACACCGCTCGCGCTGGGTCCGGGTCCGCTCTACGCGCGGATGCCGAGCCGCCATTGGCCGAGGACACGGCCATCTCAAAGTGAGGTGAGGGTACAGTCGGGGTTTTTGGCCGGCGGCGATGCAGGAGCTGAAGGAACTCCCCACAGCACCTGAAGTGGACTCCGAACAGGAATCCCCAGTCCGGTCAGTCCCCGCCTCCCCTGCCTTCTTGCCCGCCTCCCCTGCCTTCTCGCCCGCCTCCCTGTTTTGCTTGCTTGCTGGAGTAGGGTTGAGCCGACGCCGTTTTGCAGCTGTGGCCAGAGCCCGACCCGGTGCAGCACTGTCGTCACTGGAACTCAGTCTGACGGGCAGCCTTAATAGGTCTAGAAGCCAGGAGGAGGAGGAGCCAGGAGCGCTCGAGCTCCCAGATCGTGCTCCGGTCGTCCGCAACGGCTAGCCTTGCTCCGCATCTCCTTACGCTCACAAATTCATTGCCCATCCCGCGGCTTCCAGACTGCCGGTGTTCACCTCGCGAGGCCTGGCGCTCGGGCGCTTCATTTCGATCGCCAGCCCTCCCGCCACGCTGACTAGGCGCATGTGGAGAAATCTCCCCCCCGCTGCAGCTGCGTCTGCTGGCGACCTGCGACGCTTGCAACCCTAGCAGTAGCAGGATATGTTTTGGCCGCGCCGAGCTCTGTGTAGCATAGGTCACTGCACTGCTGCTTTCATCAGCAAAACAATTCTCACCCTTTTTCTGGGTCTCATTTTTGCACAACCAAACCTTCTCTAGTTTTTAACACTTGGAATGAAGCGAAATGTTTTTGCAGCCACGCGGCAGTTTAATTCGTTTTCCCGTGATGTGCAACAGAACAGAGCTGACGGTCCGGATATCTTGATCGGGAAACGCCGCACACCAGCTCTCTATCCGACGGTCCCAGATACAGCGCTCGATCCAATGATTTAGAATCCTCAAAACAGTTTTCTGCAATTTGATCTACGGGCGCTTGCTTACTTACTACCTAGCCGCAGCTTGCTGGTCCTGATGGGGGCCTTTCTCACACCATCCATCACGCCAGCTGGCATTCCTGCGCGCTGTCTCCACAACCATGTGCTGGCCGGACTGCCTCTTGTCGCCAGTCAGGGCACAGTGCAGAGACGTTTGGAATCTCTAGTATTCTGACGGCGGGCGCATCCATCCCAACTTGCTGAACAGCCTTTGGCTTCTTGACTGGAGTGGAGGGGGAAGCAGAGCGGAGCCGAGCGACAAAGACTCGTTAAGTGACGAGCCACAAACGGAGGAAACGGAGGAGGAGAAAGATGTGGAGGAAGAGTATGTATGTGAAGAGGAGATGAAGATAGACCTGCCAGAGGAGATGCTCGCGCCTCCAGTGCACTTGCCAGTGGGTCCAAGGGGGCGCAGGGCGTCATCGATGGCGTTCGCTCTGGCCGCTTTCCGCGAAAAACACGCCGCCTTAACCTGGAAGAGAGGCAACCGCAGTGACGACGTGGAGGTCCATCCCCACTCACCCTCGCCCCAGGCCCTCTCCCCTGTTAGCTTCTGGTAGCATTGCTCATTGCCGAGGCCGCTGTTGCGCTGTGCCTCTGCAAACACTTGCGCCAGGGACCAACAAGTCAGTTCACTCAGAGTTGGGGAAATAGTCCGGAGGCGGCGACGTTGGCGCATTCTAGCCAGCGAGGAGCTGGTGGCTGGGAATTCCAGCTAGGAGGTGGCGACAGGGGCGGCAATTGGGATCCGTCATTCGTGTCAGCGCCACGAGTTGGGTTCTGCCAGGTTTGTTGAGAGAGGTTGTGCTGGAGGCCGGAAATGTGTTAAGTTTCTCGGGGCTGCTGACCGAAACAGTATCTTGACATGGGCGTTCAAGAGAGGAGGCGGCGTGTGGCCTTGCCGTCGGGGCTGTGCCTATACTGGTGGTCGCGCAAAGCCTTCTGGGGACGAGCTAGGGCTGCAGGCTGCTTTTGGGTTTGTAGGCGGAGCTGTAGCTATAGCTGCAGTATCAACGTCGGCGTGTTGAGGGAGACAGAGTGACACAATCCATCATTGTATTTGCAGGAGGATGCGGAGGAAGCTCCACCAGAGGAGACTGTAGAGCAACAGATGAGCGCGGCACAGGAGCAGGGTTTACCGGCAGCCATCCCGGACGGGATCTGCGACCCTTCCGAGCGCAAGGAGGGTAATGCCTTATGTGCCTTTCCCCCGATCACCTCTGTCAACCTCCTCTCCCTGCATTTCACCTGCCCCTGGTCGTGCAGGGACGCGGTGGGGTCGTGATCTCGCCCAGACTCCAAAGCAGTCTCCACAGTGGCAGCTCCATTCGCACCGTTGATTGGAGGGTTGCGACTCGTGCTGTGGGATGTTGAGGGGGTGCTACGTTTTGGTGTGAGGGTGGGTAAGCTTCTGCGTTGGGATAAACTAGATAGTGGCGAAATCAGTGCGGCTCACGAGGTGCGGTGTGCGGTGTGGCACAGCCCTGGCTAACAATTCGTACCTGAAGAAGGATTTACCGGAACAAGAGGCGCAGGCGAGTCGCGCGTCTTATGCCAAGAAGGCGAGCCGGAAGCATCGCAAGAAAGGGAAGGGCCCAAGCAGCCCGGGGGGGAAAAAACCTGTTGGTGAGCACACGGCGAGCATATCTCCGGGCCTGAGCAAGGACGCCGGAGGCAGCGGATTGGACGAGGACGAGGCGCGTTCCCAGGAAGTGAGCGAGGATGCCGCCGAATCGCTGGAGGTGGAGGGCGACGCTAGCTCATCCGAGTGGAATGACGATTATTTCGACGAATTCTCAGATCATAGCAGCGACAGCGAATGCTCGTCCCTGGGAGACTACCATGGCGACATCGAGGGCGCTCGGTTGCGAGGGAAGGCGAGGCGGATCACGCACTTAGCCAAAGTAGTCACAAGAGGCGGCAAGAAGGGGCGTCGGCGGTCAAAGTCAAAGTGGCGCACTGCTGCACTCGTCGCGAAGCACAGCAAGCCGCAGAGTGCGGCGAACGCTGCGCCCCGCAGTCCTGCGGAGACCACGAAGCGCGGGCAGGACGGTGGCTGGCACATAGTGCGGAGCTCAGTGCGCCACGCCCCTGGCAACATGCCGATGACTTCCGAAGATGAGTGCACCGCATCAGAGGGCGAGCCCATTGCTTCAGAGGACGAGCCCACCGATTGCGGGGACGAGCGCATCGCTTCAGAAGGCGAGCCCATCATCTCAGGTGTGACTGCGGGTTCCGTTCCTCCCGTTGCCTCCGCTCCCGGCTGAAGGTTGTCCCTGATAAGGCTCCGCGCCCTGATAACGCGCAAGCCTGGCTGCGGGTGAAAACGGGCGAGCCTCATGCGGCGCCCGGATTCATCAAGTCTCTCGACCGGCAGACCCGCTCATTTCCCTCGCCATCATCCGAATCTCAGAATCCCCCTATTTGGACTCAGCCCGATTTTTTCATAATCGTTCGAGAGTCCTGGTTCTCACTCGTTGCGAGGCCGCGGTGTACTGCGCCGTCCTGGGACCGACGACTTTGTTTCTGGGGTGTGAAATGCAAAGAAGTGCCTCGTGAACTGGTAGGTGCCAGGTGCTGGGTAAAGATGGTATGCCTGGGGGGGCTCTCAAACCCTTCCTGGGACTAGCGCTCTGGGTGGGGCGGGCATGCACAGGGTGGGAGGGGGATGCCCTGCCCTACCGAGGGCGGGTGCTCTGGGCGGAGCGGACATGCAGGAGCTGCGCACTGAGCTCGTATGTGCGAGTGTGCGGGCGCAGGTGACGCCGACATGAAGGCGCCAACGCCGGCCAGCGCTCCGAGCCAAGCGCCGAGTATTCAATGGGTAGCGCCTGCCTTCCCGCCCCTCTGATGTAGCATACCGGGTAGTGGATGGTAGCGGAAGGGGCCGCTTCTGCTATGACCGCGCTGTGCGCAGGGGAGCGGCTGAGAGGCGGGCTGGGGAGAAGGGGTGGTTCATCCGCCTGATGCCTGGAGTCGCAGTGTGAGGGAATGGGGAGAGCCTGCGGTTTCGGAGCTCCATCGTTGAGCGCCCGAGTCTGAGTCTTCACAAATAAAGCAGAAGTGAGAAAACGCGCATCTTCCATCTTCAGCTTG
This sequence comes from Cymbomonas tetramitiformis, assembly GCA_001247695.2. Lineage (NCBI taxonomy): Eukaryota > Viridiplantae > Chlorophyta > Pyramimonadophyceae > Pyramimonadales > Pyramimonadaceae > Cymbomonas > Cymbomonas tetramitiformis. The sequence continues at coordinate 15,910 of LGRX02015307.1, forward strand.
ATGACGCTCGAGCGCAAATCGCAGTGACTTCGGCCGCAGACGAGGGTTCAGCTAAGGGGGGCATGCGTTTGGCAGCGCCGGAGGCAAATGAAGAAGATGATCAAGGAGGGTCCTGCGAGCAGGTTATGCGCGGCCTGGTTGCTCTCCTCCCAAAGTCCCTCGCGCTCTTGTGCGCTTCTAGGATCTCAGCACCCACCATGGCTCCGTCGCCCTCCTCAGCCGCGAATTAGACGCCGCCACGGGTATTCCTTGCCAGCCATCAATGTTGTCACCTGGAACGCAGTTACTATTTGGGAGATGGCGTTCATGGCCGAAAGGAGCGGCTCCTGGAATACCCTGCCACTTCTTTGCTGCTCGCGTATGAGCCGCGCGCTTTTCACCAAGGAAGGGGAACGGCAAGCGTGCTGAAGAGGATGGGACGACCTTGCGGAGGCGTGCTTCGCAGATTCGAGGGCCAAGCAGCAGTGGGCAGCGACGCCTTGAACCCGGCGCACCCAAAGTCGAAGCAGCAACCGCACCCTGAAACGTCTCAGGATGGGTAGCCTCCCCGCTGCACGCCCTTCCCGAATCCGCCTGCCACTCATTTCTGAGGAGTCGGGAACAGCCTGGACCGTCGGGATCAGCCTGGACTGCCGGGATCAGCGTGGACCGTCGGGATCAGCGTGGACCGTCGGAATCAGCGTGGTGGACCGTCGGGATCAGCGTGGACCGTCGGAATCAGCGTGGTGGACCGTCGGGATCAGCGTGGACCGTCGAGATCAGGACCGCTGGGGAGGGTGGCTCAGTGAGGTTGCCCCATGGTTTGCATAAGGGCACACCATTCGGCGGTGTCTTCACTGTATTCCGGGAACCATCTATGTGGCAGCCCTTGACGCGCCCATCTGGCATCTGGCATCTGGCATCTGTCGGGGCACTTTGTGATGTACGCAGAGTGGCTGAAAGGAAGTCAGCGCACACGCGTTCGCCGCAGGTTCAAAAACGCAGTCGACTTGGTGGGCCTGTCCGACGCTTCCGCAGGGCACAAGCGCGTAGTCAAACGTGCGCGGGCCCTCACCTCCTCCCCAGCAGGCCGCTTTCACCTCCATCTTGTCGAACGAGGTGGACAGTGTACTCACCCCCCGACATCCCTGCCTGGGGCTCCAGCGGTGGATCTGGAGCGCTCCGATGAAGCGCGGTGTCGGGTGCAGCAGGGTCGAAGGCAGTGATGAAGCGCGCTGTCGGGGCAATCAGCGCCTCTAGACTTTTTGCGAAGAAGTCCAAGAAGTCCAATAAACCTGAGGAGGGCAGCGGTCTGGGCGCGCCTTCCGAGGAGGTGAAGGTGCAAAGCCCACCCCACCCTACCCCACCCCACCCCACCCCAGCTCAGCCCACCCCACCCCACCCCACCCCAGCTCAGCCCTTGAGTCAGCTGCGTGCACACACTGAAATGCATTCTGCTGTATTTGTGGACTGACAAGGCCTTGTAGGAGATGCTTCTGGTTGATTTGAGACTTTGGTTGAATTTGGTCGACTTTGGTTGAAGTTGGTCGACTTTGGTTGAATTTGGCCGACTTTGGTTGAATTTGGTTGAATTTGGTCGACTTTGGTTGAAGTTGGTTGAATTTGGTTGACGTTGGTCGACTTTGGGTGAATTTGGTCGACTTTGGGTGAATTTGGTTGAATTTGGTTGACGTTGGTCGACTTTGGGTGAATTTGGTCGACTTTGGTCGACGTTGGTTGAATTTGGTCGAATTTGGTCGACTTTGGTCGAATTTGGTCGACGTTGGTTGAATTTGGTCGACTTTGGTCGACTTTGGTCGACTTTGGTTGACTTAGGTTGAATTTTGGTTGACTTTGGTGGAGCGAGAATGCCCGGTCATAGCAAGTGGATGAACAACGACAGGGCAAGGGGGAGGGTGGGCAGGACGGCAAGCAGACGGTGAGCAAACTGATGGTGGGAGCACCGACGGCATCTGAGAAGCAAGCAGTGAAGGCGCGGAAGCGGGAGCAGCAGCTGTTGGAGGAGAAAAAGCGGGCGGCTGCCACCGAGATGGTGGGTGAGCAGGTGATGCGGAATCGGCAGCTGGCTGCGCAGGCAGCAGCGCGCGCGGAGGCGGAGAGGCAGGAGGTACGCGCACGAGGCAGACGACACGGAGCTGAGGCGGGTGGCAGGGACAAAGCTGGAGGCAGACAGGCAAAGTGCTAAGACAAAAGCGGCCCTAGAAATGCTGCCTTAATTCTATGGCAAACAAAGTGGGTCGAGATGAGCAAAGGGTGCAGATGGAGGGTGCTGGGGCAGATGGAGGGTGCTGGGGCAGGTGGAGGGTGCTTTGGCAGATGGAGGCTGCTGAGGCAGATGGGGGGCTGCTGAGGGAGATAGAGGGGGCGGACAAAGGGCACTGACCTGGACAAAAAAAGCCAATGGCACACAATTGGGTCGGGCAGATAAGGGAGTTCTTCGACGGTCATCGAGGGTCGAGGCAGGCAAGGGGATGGTTGGGGTCAGACAACGGGGGCCCGATGCTAACGAACAGGGGCTCGAGGAGCACACACGGAGCTGCGGGCGAGGGGGGGCTGTCCAAGCACTCAACTGCAATCGCTTTTGCAGGACGCCCGTACCTCGCCTCAAGTCCTTTCACATCCATGCAGCACACCTCCAGATGCCCACGCGAGAGACCTGTGTGTCGGCGGTATCTTGTCACGGCCCCGCACGCTGCAAATGGGCAGAAAGAGCCCTCCGGGTCGGATAGATTCCATCTGTCATTGAGTGCAGCCGTAAAGTTCCTGAACGCTTCTCAGATCCACTGGGATGATGGTGGGCTGGCTTTTGTCAGCGAGCCTCGTGCCGTTCAGTGTGCGAGACCTGAGCATTGCGGTTGAAGCGACGACGCAGGTAGAGGCGACCAGAGTAAGCAAGCACACGCCCCTGCCCGATGTGATGGGCGTGGCGCAGCCAAAGACCCTGGAGGACCTCAGAGCCTTCACAGACACTTACTGCACGGACGGTGGGCACTTGCTGCTCATACCTGCCGATGCGATTGTGGCCGCACCCAGCTCAGGAGTGAAGCAGCAACCAGCCTGGCGCCTACAGCAGATGCCACCAGTGCCCTCCGCTCGTAGGTGAGGTGCGGAAGGGGTTGTGCCATGCAGTCATGGACAGCGATGTGACTCCGGCGTTGAAAGCGAGCTTGGAGCAGGACCTGGAGGTCCTCTCAGCGCTGCAGGCAGGGGAGGATGGGTGTCTTATGGTGCGGACCTCTTTCCCCTGAAACGCCTGGTCGTGACGCCTTGTGACATTCCCATAAAATGCTGCATGGGGGCTGCTCGGGGTCTGACAAGGCGGTGGCCTGGGCGCTGATGCCGTAGTGGACGGACATCGCGCAGCGCGCCTGGGTGTCGCTTCAGCTTCTCCTCAGCACCTTCATCGGTGCGCCCCACATCTCCATCGAGGGTCCTGCACCCCCCGCCAAGCCCCCCAGCGCCACCCAGGCTCCGCCTGAGACGGGCAGGGGGCGTGTGGGCTCCCCGAACGGAGGTCCGCCGCGGGCTTTTCTTGAAAGCGATGTTTACTTATTGCGAGTGACAAGCGGCCTCCGTTATTGCTTTGGGCACCAGGAAGTGCAAATAGCTTTGAGAGATGCGGTTCATACGATCAGCGATTACGGGGGTGGGTTTATACATGGGATGAAGGCCGAGCGCGCCGCAGATGACGCGGCGTTGACCGCCCAGCGGCAACTCCCACCGACGAGGCGCAGCCGAAGGGCGCACATGAAGCTGCACTCTCCTCGACCTATCGGGCAATGCACACACACGCGCGCCCGCTGTCAAGCGGGCTAAAGCGTGCACCGACAAAAAATGCTCATGTGCTTGCAGCCCCCACCTGGGCCTGCTGCGATCCATTGGGAAGTGCTCTGTTGGGCATAGGGGGGGGTCGAGGGCAGGGAGCGCATGCAAGGCCCCATGTAGTCTGGCTGCACCCCTCTCCTGTGCTGGGCTGCAGCCGGGTCTTACGAGGGCGTGCCTGTGGTTGGATCGGGGTCAGATCGGGATGCTGATGGACGTGTGGTGGAGAAGACAGAGACGCCCGAGGCGCACGCTGATGCACTCTTCAACACTACAAATCTGCTAAGTACATCTTCTTGCATCTCCGTTCCCCTTCCCTTTCGCCACCACCTCCTGCCACGTGTCTTTATGTTTCACTTTCGTAACTCGTAGTGGAGGTGGAGACGGGGCTCGGAGGTGGAGAAGGGGCTCGGAG
>LGRX02015307.1:21001-58825 GCA_001247695.2 Cymbomonas tetramitiformis
GGCTCTGAGGTGGAAAAATAGGCTCTGAGGTGGGAAACGGGGCTCGGAGGTGTGGAGCAGCTTTATCCCAGTTCGAGGACTTCATACAAAATGCGGAGGAGATTATGGTGAAGATGGAGGACATAAACCCGCGATTCACTCGGCAGGTGTCCCTCTTCGCCCATCTCCTCCCACGCTTCATTGGCCAAGTCCATGGCTTCCCCCGATGTGACGCTTCCTCACTGCACCCACCGGTTGGATGCTGTGCTGCAAGCATTGTGCGAAATTTTGTTTGCGATGTGAAGCCCGGCGCCCACGCTCAGGGCGGCGCTCATCACGAGGGGGTGAATGAGATGAGTCTGCGGACGGGGACGCAGCTCGGGGCAATGCTCGCTCCTCTTTACTCGAACCTCAAGATAGTCCGGGCTGAGATAAAAGCTAAAGAGACGGAGGATGCCGAAGGGACAAACCGGGGGAGAAAAGAAATCCAATTTTCCACAGAGAATTCGGAAATCAAGGTGTTCCGAATGGACGAATCTGACAATGCTACAAGCGCGGCCCAAATGCCGGTTCCCAGGGAGGGCGATGAGAAGCGCGGCAGCACGTATATCGTGAACTGGGGCGTGGAGCTGAGCGCGGACCTGCAACTGTCTGCCAGAACTATCCAAATGGTGTGTTCATGTGTCATGCAAGACGCGACACTCAAAGCGAGGACCCTCGAGGTGCGGCAATAGTGCCTCCCGCTCCCGAGGCTTCCGACCCACACTTTCCACCCCGGAGGTGCGTATGCTGGGAATGTGACCATAACCTGCGACATCAGCTTTTTCCCCCACCTCATGAAATGTGCCTATTTGGCTGCTGGTTGTCTATATCATGTAGCTGGTTGCATATGGTGACAGCATACATATCAGTGATGTCAGCTGTTCCTGTCAGGTCGCTGCCCATGCTATCTTGTCCAATATCTCGTCCGGTCTCGCCGCACACTGCCATCTCACAAAACAGCTGACAGACACTCAGTTGCAAGTGTCCTGCTCCCCTGCTCGGCACGTGTGCCTCGGCATCAAACAATACTGCTGATGTATCCATGTCTCTTGCCACGCCTGACTCTCCCCACAAATTCCTCTGCGATGCGCCTAACATAGGCATACTGCAGGTCTCACGAAGCCGTCTCAGATGCCCCTCTTGGTTTTCCCCTCAAATCATCATCTCCATTTCCCCTCCTCACTGGCCCCATGCCCGGGTTCTACCTCGGAGGTGTCCGAACACCGATTCACCGCAGCGGAAATGAAGCTTCCCTGCTGCTTGCTGTTTCTTTAGATACGGGGTCTCCACGCTTGCACACACATCAGCAGCTGTCAACTGTAACAACCCTAATCTGCATTTTAATCGTGTTGAGCAGGAGGAGCAGGACAGCGACGTAGAGGAGGAAGTGCTCAACCTGTGCTCGCCAAGTAGCGGCAAGCTCCGCACCTTTCGATGCACCCTTCTGGCCTCCACTTCTCCTTGTTGTCCTCTCCGAGGCTCCCCTATGTTGCCATCCACCTAATTTCTCTGCGACACACGGGTCATTTTCTCTGCCGTTGATGGCAATCAATGAGAGCTGCATTCCGCCAAGTGATGACAGCATTGCTTGACGTTGACTGACCGCCAGCTTTCTCATGCTCTTTCCCACCCCCCCCCTTCTTTTTCTCTCGGGGCCGCGAGATGGACCGGAGAGGGAAAGTTGCTAGGCGCCCCCGGGATGCGCGTCCTGCTGCGCGCGACGGTGTTTCCAATTGCAATGCCCAATCCGACGTCTCGGCATTTGCAGTATCGGTGCGGTCGGGCGGCCTTGCGCAGAGCAGCGTTGACGTGACGACTCCGTCTCGCACACACAGGAGGGCCGCTCAAGAGACGACACAAAGGGACTGGAGCAGTGCCCAATGTGTTCAAAGCGATCGTGATGACCTCCCCGGGCCGCTCCCAGGACCTGGTTCACTTTAAGCCGTTGAAGACGCACCTCGACTGCATGATCGGCGTGCTAGAGCCGCTGCAGCTCGCCCAAGCCAAGCTCAAGCAGGTGCCACCGCTCCCTTCCCGTCTCACTCCAAGCTCTGCACCGCGCGCCCGGCACAGAACACTCCTCCACGCCCCCGACCGCTGGCCATCATCCCCCCCCCCGGGAGCAGCAAAGCTTACGACAGGACTGGTGGGTGGAGAGCGACCGGGGTCAGCTCACCAGGAGGAGCGGCAACGAGCGTTCCGACGAAGCTCAAATCGTCCGAATTTGGAATCGGGGGGTTCTCGGGTTTCCCCGCTGAAGGTTCCAGCAAACCTGGAGAACGCGGCTCTGTCCTCTCGCAGGCATAGATGCACAGCATAACAGCACACATCGGAGATGCCAAAACAGGTTGACCGTATTATCGATGTACATGGAATGTGAGTATCTTGCGGCAGATTTAGGGTTTGGTCGGCAGTGGGTCATTCCGGTGGCGGCGGCTCAAAAGCAGTGGCAGCTCATTTCAGCGAGTGTCAGATGTCTGTGCGCTGTGTGATCTGATACAGCTCACGCCCGTTGCAACCCCACGCTTCCCCCGCGCCCTCCGAGCATCGATTAGAGGGCCTACCACAGCATTCTATTCTCCATTGGTGAAGTCCAACTGCCATGGCGCGCACACCACTGTCAGGGTGCCACCCAAGTTGAGGCAGGGGTCTTGGTGGGTAGGAGCTCGAGGATTTTTCAGATCTCGAGCGCGGGCTCTGATGATCCAGCGGCTCCGATGATCCAGAGCTTTGAAAGATGCATCTGTCTCAGTGTGTGTTGCAGATCGCCTCGCCTCGCCAAGCATCCATAGCGATGCACTTCATGATACGCATCCTGGCATGCATAGGGGCGGGGTGAGGGGCTAGAGGCTGGCTCACCGCTCGCAGAAGCTTCTGTGTATCTTCGGTGGCTGCTCTTGATTTGCTTCTCACATCCACTGGGATGGTGGTGGGCTGGCTTTTGTTGGCCGATCTCATGCCGTTCAGTGTATCTTCGGTGGCTGCTGACCCCCTGATTTACCTCGGACAAGCAGGCAGCTAAAATTCCGTCTTAATAATGTCGGGATGCAAACTGAGTCTAAACGAGGCTTCCATGTCTATGTGAACCCTGAATATGGACGTAGCCACGTTTCGCCACCTTGGCACTTGTATGTTAGCATCCTTAACCAGGTACACCGGGCATGGCAATTGCCACACTGCGCTCAGCCCCCCTCGCTCCGGCGCCTCACGAGCACTCTGCCGGGTCCTTCTTCGACCTGCCGCAGCCCAGAGGACGTTGTGGGGGATCAGTGAGGGGTGGAGGGCCGCTTGGGAGAGTGCATAGATAGAAAAGTCACAAATAAATGTGACTGCGCGTTGTTGCTGCAAGGTTGCTGCTACAAGTGAAAAGAAGGGTGCCTGGGCGCCACGGCAGCTGTTGTGTGTGGCGAGGGGGGTGGCCAAGGGGGGCGCTGGATGCTTATCATGCGTATTTGTATGTTTGCGGCGCAGATTGTGGTGCCTATTATCGACGGCTGCAAGGAGGCGGAACGAAGAGCAGACACGGTGCGGCGGCCTGGCAGCAACCCCCTCACGGCAGCCGCGATGCCTGTGTGCCCTGCTGCTGTATACTGTCGCCGGATGTCCTTCTGCAGGCGCTCGGTGGTGGGACGTATTGCGGCATGCTGCTCAGGTACTGCAGAGCATTGCAGGTATATACTGTGTGGTGCGGTCACGGGCTTCTGCACAAAACGGAGCGGTCGGAGCTAGCTGAGCGAGCTGCTGAGGTGAAGTTTGGTGGCGCCCATGGCCTGAGGGGCTGGTGCTATCGTGAGGCGCAGGATGGAACAATGGTTTGGACGGAGGAGATGGAGCAAGCCATGTCGACGGTGCACCAAACCTGGGCTATCGTGGCTGATGTACGTTTGCTGGGGCCCTGACATGAGTGGGCCGGGAGGAGGGGACTCTCACCATCGCATGAGTGGGCCGGGAGGAGGGGACTCTCACCGTCGCATGAGTGGGCCGGGAGGAGCGGACTCTCACTCTCCCATATGTGCACCTTGGGCTGTGGCGAGGGCTGAATTCCTAAACAGGAGAAGGCAGGCTATGGGCCAGGGCCGGGGAGTGCCACCTGCTTATGATGACGTGGGCCCGAGGGCAACTGGACGAGGGAAGTTGTGATAGGATTTGGAGAGGGCTGTCCGCTACATCCGTCTTGGGTTGAGGAGGTGGGGAGCCAAACAGCTTCTGGCATGTGGGAGTCGAGAGGGGGCCCCGTTGTCCGCGGGGGTGGCTGCGAATTGGAGGGAAAGGGAGGATGCTGCGAGCCGCCTCGCCTACACTCCTCAGCGCGCCGCAGATAGTCGTTGCAGCTCAGCGCAAAAGAACTTCGTGTGGCACGATGGCCGTCTGGCTGTTGACACGTGCGACCTCGTCAGGAGGGCTCAGGCGCGCGTTATCTGTTGGTCCCCCCATTAGCAGTGACTGCTGAGGTTGGAGCGAGGCGGGCTGCAGCGGGAGGTGTATGATATCTGTATGCACCTCGAGCTTCAGGACATCGTCCGTCTCCTAGCCGTCATCACCCAGCCTGCTGCCACTACCGTGCGGGTGACAGCCTTGCATCCTCCCCCCCCGCGGCCTCCTGGCTGCCCTTGTCACTCTGTGTATGACGAAGCAAGCCGTGACCCTGACGGCAATAATATGTGTCTTACATGGTGACGCTGGCTAAGAGAGAAGGGTCGCTGCGCGGACATTTCGAGGTTGGAGGCCGCCTACTGTGCAGAGCGGCGGATTTGGCCGTGCATTCTATAGCACGCTGCCTCTCTATCCACTACGTGGCAGAGGCACGGAGCGTAGCGAATTTCTCGCAGGGGAGTGAGCGATCCCGCGAAGAGGGGCCCCCTCGACTGGGGTGCGCCTTGGATGTGGAGCCTGCTCGAGTTGCCCTGCCCTGTGTTGCCAGTGCCCATACTGATGATTGGAGGAGGGCTTTTGCCTGGGACAGACGATATCGGAATTTCTGACGGCAGTCAAGGTGATGGGCGCCTCCTCCAGAGCGTTCGCTCAAGCGTCCGCAGAGCCTTCCGAGGCGCATTGTAGGCGGACTCTCGGAGAAGTACTCGCGAGCCCCGCATTTCTGATGCGGATGCACTGGGCACGCCCTGATGCTGCGCACGAGGCTGCTCCCACGGCCGCCCGGAGAATACTGCGGAGCAATGCGATTCTGTACTTCACCGAAAGCGCCGAGCATGATCAACAGATTGCGATCCATGGGCCAGCTTCTAATGCCGTATGGCGGCCGCGCCTTGTCCGCGCATGCCACATCGCCATGCCACCGACCGCGGAGGTGCTGAATGCCAGCACACGCCGTCTGGTCGATTAAGCGCGGGGCTTGACTTATGGAGCGCAGCAGTCTGGGGGGAGAGAGCTGAGTGGAGGGGGATGGGAGGAGTGTTTTGGCAGGAGGTAATGCCACTGGTCAATAAGTGCAAGGTGGTCAAGATTATTAAGAAGACGAAGCAGCTTACGAAGGCGATGCGCCGGGAGCTCACGCTCGCTAAAGTTTCCATGGGCAATGCGCAGGACCTGTTGAAGATCCCCTTGCCCGCCGCCACGGAGGTATCCCTCTCGTCAGCCCCATCAAGCACCGCCAAACCTTGGCGCTTATAGTGAATGTGAACCGGAAAACACACATGCGTACACACCATTCAGAAATGAATAGACCGGCCGAAGGAGGTGGAATGTGCCTCATTTGGAACTGCCGAATTGCACAAAACGAAGCACGAGAGGAGAAAATGCTTCAGCGGTGACGCCGGACTCCCTTTTGGCGGTCCGGCATCCAGAGCTGCCGACTCTCACCTTCGCAGTGGGGACTGAATGTGGCCTTCGGATAATTCTGCATTTCTGGCCCATGCTGCTGGGGCATCGGCCGGGAGGCAGCTCGATGTGTGCTCACGGCCGACAGCAAGTTCGGCCTTCGAGGTTGCCGTTGGCTCGCCCAGGCATCACAGAGTGATTCCTGGTGTTGAAGGCGGGGAGGTGGGTGGCGCGTGTGGATCGATCAGCAAATGCAGGAGCTGCAGATGATCTTGTCACTGGTGATGCCTCTGAGCGCTGACCCAGTGGTACAGAACTACTCTGCATGTGGTGCCCTTCGGATCGAGGCTGATATTGAAACCACGGGCAGGTACGCGCGCAGCCCAGGAACAGTTCCCACCGTTCAGCCATTGCGCCATGCCGTGACACGCTCGCGGCAGCAAGCCCATCTTTCGATGGTTTTGATGGGGCCGCCTATGGCAAAGGGGGGAAAAAGAAATTCGGCAATATATTGGGTGTCTTTGTGGGCGTGACCGGGCCGCGTGGGGTGTTGAGGGGTCGAGAATGCATAATGGGGTGTGTGGAGCGTCAGCGATCGGAAGAGTAAAAAGGACGAGACACTCCTGTGGAGGGAGCTATCTGAGATTCATCTGAAATCTGCGGTGAGTCATGTGGAGGAGATAAGCTGCGCAACCACCCCCCTGTCACCGCTCACCCCCCAAAGGGCCAGGAAAGTGCTTGAGCAGCGGCAAGCGCACGTCTGCTCGGACAGGAGCTCCATCCATGCTTGCCCTAGGATATCCCCGCCTTGTGCACCAGTCCTGAGATGGTCGTGGACATCTGTGCGATATGCCAATCCTGTAGCCCAAAACATGCGGTTGCTTATTCAACCGATCGCTCAACTGTGCACGTGCTTAGGGCCATCGTTAAAGTTTGTCAGAGTTGCGTAACGTGTGTCACTGTCACGCGTAACTTGACCGAAGTTTAACGATAAACTGCGTCGCACACAACGACGGGTCTCGCGGCCCATGTGGCAACGTTACATGATCTGCTGCGCCATGTGGCAACGTCACATGATCTGCTGTGCCATGTGGCAACGGCTAAAACAATTGCATGCAAGCATAAACGTGAATGCAGAGGTAAAATTGACCGTGCCTCGTAAGTCACTATCCAGCGGCTGTTGTTTTCGGTATACCAACGTATACCAAGCACAGCATACCTTTCCATATGCATGCTAATAAGTGTTAGGAACAACATGTTCTTCGCGCGAGCAAGATCCGACCAAGATTTAGGTTGCCGGACGGTTCTTGTGGGAGGGGTAATGGGCGTGATTCGAGCCAGCCAACTCGACTCACGCCCAGCAGGGACGCATAATGCATAGCATATCATATCATATCAGCGTATCACGCATATCATATCATATCAGCGTATCGCGCATATCATATCATATCAGCGTATCACGCATATCATATCATATCATATCAGCGTATCACGCGTATCAGATCATATCAGCGTATCACGCATATCATATCATATCAGCGTATCACGCATATCATATCATATCAGCGTATCACGCATATCATATCATATCAGCGTATCACGCATATCATATCATATCAGATCATATCAGCGTATCACGCATATCATATCATATCAGCGTATCACGCATATCATATCATATCAGCGTATCACGCATATCATATGCGCATAGGACCAGTTCTGATCATCTGACAGTGCACTATCACCTTTAGCGGAAACGCGGATGTCAACCGCGTCCACGTTTCCGCCGCGGGGCTCGAAGCGGGTGAACCAAATGACCAAATCAAACACAGATGCGCACATACAACGTTGAAAATACGTTTCAGTTGTTGTTATTAGTATTTCTTTTGCTCTTCACATTTCATTGCCAACAGGCACACTGCATAGCATTTCATTAAAAATAGCTTTCTTCTTACATGCTTTTAAGGGTATGAGAGAAAATCTCTTTTTGGAATGTTTTTTTTTCTAGGCTGATTCACAGCTTCACATGCTTTTTAGGCTGATGCACAGCTTCTAAGGCAAAATGTTTAGAGTCTTCTGGGTTGGGTGGGTAGGGAAGGCAAAAAAGCAGAGCTGCGGATTCCCGTTGTCGGAACTCAGCTGCTGATTTGATCTAACGGCTCAGGAAACCCTGATCGATCTACCGGCACAGAAACCTCTAAATTTCCGCAGGCTCCAATTTAACCATTTGTTAACGTTCCCTTCGGCGGGATACCGAAGGGAATGCCGTTTTGCGGATGCCAGTTCCCTCCGCCACACGAAGCGGGGAATCCGAGATCTGCTTCCAGTCACCGAATCTGTGCGGGGATGCGTCCTGGCGTTCATAATACCTTCTCGTAAAAATTATTTGCTTCTAATATATCGCGAATACTTGTCAATCTCTTCATCAATCTATCCTGCTGCACCAGGTTTTCGCAGTACATGAAAACATGGTCTCGAAGCGTCATTTTGCAACGTGGCGTGTCGAACTGCCGACGTGGTGTGTTGCATTGTTACACTGTAACATTATAATCTGTGGAACCGTCGAACGAAAGAGGAGATCTGACAAACGGTGTTGAAGCTTGGCGTGTAACGAGCATGTAATGACCATTACGCAGCTGCCGAATTTCCAGAGTACAGGAGCTGCGTAATGCTGCGTAACTTGTCGCGGCGTAACGTTACGCGTCACGCGACACAAATTCCACCAATCAGGTTGTTGTGATCAAAGTGACGCAGCTCCATTACGCAGCTCCAAAACTTTAACGATGGGACTTATCGTTCAACCGATCACTCAAATATGCGTGAGCATATCGTTCAACCGATCACTCAAATATGCGAGTGCTTCTCCTTCAACCGAACACTCAAATATGCGAGTGCTTCTCCTTCAACCGTTTTCTATGTTTCCCAGTGTCCTCGCCATCGCGGGGCCTCAGAAACGCCCGTCGCCTGCACTGCGTACCTACGCCGGGAAGCGAGAGATTTAGCACGCAATTTGAGATTTCTGTCCAAATGTGCCGGAGCTTCATGGAGGCCCCACTGGGCCACCTGAGGGTGCCCGCGCTTGCTCGCCGGATGACCCCAACTGCGATGATCCCCACTTGCGTGAAACCACCGACAGCAGGTTGTGCTGGATGTTGCGTTGGCCACCATGCGCCGTGCTTATGGCGTGGGATGCGAGGGTCTGCAGGAGATCCACAAGAAGCGGATGGCTTCATACTTTCAAGTCCTCAGCGAACTGTTTGAAGGGCAGAGCGTGGAGGAGCCGCAGGTGCTTTCATACCGCGGCTCAAGTGCCCTTTGCGGTGCCGTTGGATATTGTACAGCGCCCGTTGTGATTTGGGTCGCCTCTTGCACTGGCGATGAATTGGAAGCAGATGGACCGTGATTTGTCACTCTCTGTCCCTGTGCAACTGTCAAAAGCCGACGCCACTTATATCATCTCCTCGCAGTTTTCACTTGGGCCTTTTTCACTTGAATTGATTTTTTTTTATGATTATGATTTTAATTAACTTAGTGAACTGAACCCTAATGTAACCTTGACTTAACCTTAACCCAGCCTCAAGAACACGAGCAGCGCGCTGCCAAACTGTCAAACTGCCCGGTTTGCAAGTCGGCACAACTCAGAGCGGGAAAGAGGGGGAGGCCTCGGCCGCGGCAGGATGAGGACCAGGTGATCACAATGACAAAGGCGGACCGGGTGCTGGAATTCGAGTCGAAGGTGGAGAAGACCCTCGCGGGCATCAACCCCACACTTCTGGACAGCAAGGTGGGTTCGCGCGCGCGGACATCATGGGGTGTCCTTGTACTCGTAAGCAGCTCTTCGTGGCGCTGCACGTTTGTTCTGCACCGTCGACGCAATCCCTGGGGCCTGCTGCAGGCATGTCATGTTGCTCAGCGCCGTTTTAATCCAAAAAAGGGCGTCAATCTTACCAGGCAGTTGCACCGGCCTGAGCAGTCTCGGACCGGTAAGCGGGAGCATCTCTCGAATCGTGCGGTGTAGGGTAGGCCCAACCGCGGCAGGCGTGACCGACGGCAAGATTGGATGTAATTCGATTGATCCAAAATGAGTCATCATCCACGTGCCCAGCCCCCCCCTGTCTGCGGGCCGAGTGCCGCTATGAGCGCCTGCTGAGGGGTGTGAGCGCGATGACAGGTGGCGGAGCTGCTTGCTGTGTTCGACCTGTCGCCGCCGAAGAGCTTCCCGGAGTTGAGGCGCTTCGTCAGCAACAAGTTCAAGCAGCTGCTGAACATGGTGGACGACGCCACCGCGGCGCGCCTAGAGGACCGCGTGCTCCCTCTGCGCGGCCTCGTCTACTCCATCGGCAGAGGTGCCCACCCCTGCGCACCCTCGCGGCTTCATCACCGCCCTCTTCTTCCGTCTTTGACTACATTCCCCCTCTCTGCTCACAGCCCTCGACCAATCACATGCGTATCAGTGTTCGAGTGGATGAGCTGGCTTGCCCACCCCCCCCCCGCCCCGTGTGATTATACTGAGAGGATTGGGATGGCGATCGACGGTGGTGATCAATCAGGCAATCCGTTTGTATGGATGCAAGAGCACAAAAAGGTGTGTGCCGCTCAGCCCTCGTGCCACTTGTAGGAGGCCCCTATCTGCTTCAGAGGGTCGGAGTCGATTGAAATCTGGGAGTGCAGCAGTCGTAGTCCGTCGCATTCTCTCTGCAAACGGACAAATACTGGTTGGGGATCACATCCTGCATCGAACAATTCGTACCCTGCTGGCACAACTCACAGCATCCTTGGATTTTTGCTAAATGAGGATGCAGCACACGGCATCGTTGGATTTGTCCTAGACAATGATGCAGCACACGGCATCCTTGGATTTGTGCTAGATGGCGATGCAGCTGCACCATACGCCCAGTCTACCCTCCCCCCCTGAGAACCCCTATGTCACCGGAGTGAAGAGAGAAGACACAATATGTAAGAGAACTTGAGCCGGGGGGAGCTGGTTTGGAGGGACGGCTCCACGCAGGCCTTCGACTCTATCCAACTTCTTGTGTCGGAACACGTTCTCCGGCAGTCGGCTTTCCTCGGCGCGGCATTCTCGTCAGGCGAGCGCCAGGATACGATGCATCCATTCGACGCCGAGAAGCCATTCAGCGTGCGCGAGGGAGTGGATGTTGCCGGCGATCACGTTGTGGACATGATTGCCATGATCGCCCTCCACGGCTTCAACCCGCCTACCGTACAGCTCCACTGTTCTTCCATCCCCCTCCCGGGCTTCCCCTGCATGTGGCCGTCAGCAGCTCTGCGCTGAACATCTTTGGCCAATCGTGCGCACTGCGGTGTGGAGAGCTGGGAAGCGAAGTCGCGGTAGTAGTTGTGCCGTCAGCAGATTGCCCACGGGCCCTGCGAGCCTTCGTTTGATCACTTTTTGCTACTATCATTTTTGTACGAGGCACGCAGATTCTTCGTTTTCGTGATTCGCCGAGACAATCTGGCAAATCTGGCATCGGCAGTGCAGCTTCACCTGTTGCCACCCCGTAATGCGCTTCAGCGCAAATGCAGCTTCGCCTGTCGGCACTCCCGGCTGCGCGCTTCGGAGGATGCGCAGCTTCGCCTGCGACCGACCCACTGTATCCGCCAGGCCTCGAGGCTGTCAGACCCTTGCACCGGGCAGTCGGATCGATGGGAAATTGTCGGAATTCTCTGTGGTTGGAGATGACTTAAATAATCGATCAGGATGCACACACCGCCACGCGATAGACTGTGTTTCAAGAATTTGGCCATCGCCTTGGGCTTGTGCCCCATATTCGTTCGGCCGAAAATTCGAACGAGCCGAATCTGAGGACAAACCGAACAGAAGTCGAAATGTGATTGATGTTTATCGAATTTGCCGAGATGCCGTGGCCAAAAGCCGCTTAGAAATGCCATATGAAATCGGTCAAATTTGTTTGTCTCTTCGCATGGAGTTTGCTCATGCCAGCACATCCTACTCAGACTGCACTTCTAAACAGATACCCTGGAATTGGTGATCAAGGAGGGTATGACCTGAACAGCACAGTCCTGTCAAGGGGGTCATGCTCGCAGGCCATTAATAAGACACTAGGGTGTCCAATAAGGATTCTCGCAGAAATTTGAATGCCGAAGCCTTCCCCTCTGTCTCCCCCACTGAACATAAAGATACGTGCGCTGATGGCGCAGCCCTCGACCGCCCAATCAATGCTGGCAGGAGGTGAGGCCGTGGCGGGGGGGACAATGGTTGGCTGCGCACCCGCAGAGACTCCACGAGCTCAAGGTGGCGATGCGCATCTTCGAGGCCGCGAGCGCTGCACTTGCACACATCGTGCGCCCCGCATCGCCCCGGCGGCATACATCCCCCGCTGTGCTTCACGCACGCCTCTCCCTGTGTGTGCTTATCCTTGGACCGACTCCTTTGGCACACCGTAGCCGCAGAAGACCGGCTGCACTATGTACCCACGCCGGAATGCAGGCAGTGTACACTCATGCATTGCTCTGATCATAATGGATTGGTGTTGGCAACCCGGGAACGCCGTGTTGGGGTAATGGGGCTTTGGGGGTTGGGGAACGCCGTGTTGGGGTAATGGGGCTTTGGGGTTGGGGAACGCCGTGTTGGGGTAATGGGGCTTTGGGGGTTGGGGAACGGGCAAAAATCCCAGGAGTCACAGCTCGCTGTGGACTCCAGCGCGCAACTTCTCACTCGGCTGTGCTCGCCGATGGCCAGCCTGTGCACCACCGTGGATCAAGGGGTATCTTGGAAATGGAGCGCTCTCGATGAAGTTGTGTGTGCCCATCGTCCCCTCCTCCCCTCCTCCGCCCCTGTTTCTCTCCACCACACACCCTTTCCCTCCATTCCACTTCAATCCACTTCAATCCCTCCATCTCCTCCTCCTGACATTAAACCTAAAAAACCACCCTTTCCCTCCCTCCCTCCCTGCCTCACTCACTCACTTTCCCCCTCCCTCTCCTCTCGCAACGGCCTAAACCAGTGTGTTGGGGGCATGGGACGATGGTGCGAGCAGTCCTTCCAGTCGATGAAGCTCGTAGCAATGGAAGTCATGCAGCATACCTGCCACTCGACAGGTGGGCACCCAATCCGCATGCACTGCCGCGCCGTGGCCTGCCGTGCCGCACTCACCCTGCACCTTTCGTGCGTGCTTGCATTGCACGGCCTTGTGCAGCCGCACGTACGCTGCCTGCTTCAAATTTCTCAGTCGCCAATGAGAAGGTCTGTGACCACTGAGAAGGCCTATATGTGTGACCACTGAGAAGGCCTATATGTGTGACCGCTGAGAAGGCCTGTGCTGCATCCGTAAGTTCTAACAAGAGCAGCGCTGTGGGTCCTGTGGGTCTCTGGGGGTTCCGGCGGGGCTCTCAGGGGAGAGGAGCTGGCAGCACAACCGCCTGCAGTGCGAACTGCTCAGCGCCGCTTGCATGTGCTCTGCAATGAATCGTACGATGCTTCTGGGCACATCACCCAGCACCAAGGTCCGCCTCTTCTTCTGCTGGAATCAGTTGTGTGTTGCCGCATGCGTTGCTTCTCTCGTGGATGTCAGTGATGCAGTTGTGAAACAATGGCGGTCCCTGTTAGGCCCGCAGAGGCCCCACAGCCCGTTGGAGACCCCACCATCTCTGTGCCGTGCAGCCCAACAGCAATCACTGAGCTAGGAAGGACCCAAATGTCTCAAGCAAGCCTTTGGCATTGTCGAATAAGGCCGTGGGCAACTGTGTTCAGGGATATGCAAATCGAGAGCGAGGGGGAACCTACGAGACGGATGCAGCAGAGGGGGGATCTTTCTTGGAGAAGGCCCACCTGAAGGGCCCCCCCCCGCATGCGTCATTAAAATGGGGAGATAAGTTTTATCCGAAAGCCCCGAGGAGTAACCTGAATAACAAGGTGGGGTCCCCCTCCCCTCCTCTTCTCCAGTGAGGACCTTTATTTGCTACTGAAAACTTGTCAGCACTTTGAGCGTATGTGCGTGACAACATAGGTCGAGCGGCTTTAGCATCAGTTGATTGGTGGCATTATGCTTTCAGCTTAGGTTATGATATTGCGTCGGTTGTTGCGCATGGCCAAAACCCTAGATAGAAGGTACCTACTGAGCTCGAGAGGCATACCGGCCAGGCACATCGAGCGAATTCGATATTTTTTTACAAAACTCTGGATTACTCCCCTATGGGAATTGCACTTCATCAGCAAAGGGTGTGACTTGAGCCGCACTCGTCCTGTCCTCGCCCCTGCTTCCTCAGGCAAACCAGATCGATGCTAGGTCTGCGTGGCTCGATGGGGAAGTGAATGGCAGCTTGTGGGATATGATGTTTCAGGGCTATCTTTCACCAAAGGCGTGGATCTTCATGCGCAAGATTCAGCACCTTTCACTCAACCCACGCAAGGAACCTTGCCCCTTGCTCAGCCACCCCACTCCCCGCCAAAAGAAGCCAAGCCTCCCTCGTCTCCAAATCCCATCTTCAGGTGATGCCCCTTTTACCTGAAATATGCAGTCATCATGTTTGTGTGCAGGTTTCTCAAGGAGGTAGCGGCCTCCTACTATATGAAGAGTTCTTGTGACCTGCTGCGAAATTCATGATGAGGGGCCAGCTTCGTTTGATTGAACGCCTCGTGTTTTTGTGCATGTTTTTCGATGAGGTGGCATCCATATGGTGTACGGCTCACATAGGATATCCCTGCACCCCTCTATAGGGGAACGCGCTCATCATACTTCACCTCACTTTTACATGATGCTGTTGGGTTGCGGAAATCAGGCTGGGAACCAGTCACGCACACACCGATACAGCGAACAACATCATCTATGCACTCCCTGACTGCCCGACATCCCAAGCGACTTCCAGAACTGCCAGATGTGGCAATGTCTTTGACCGAGCGAAGCCCGCCGCCACTAAGGGCAGAGTCATGTCCTCCCGATTTGTATTATAGTCTCCCCCCCCACGTGGAGGTGCTACCTGCGACGACACGTCGAGGGCAGCTGCCTCGCAAGAGCGCATCTGGGTGCAAGGACCTGCAACCGTTCTTGTAGTCACCCCCCACTATACCTCCAACGGTCTAGGATTGTCAGCTAGCATGTATGTCTATTCCCATGGTCAGTTCCAAGAAAACGAAAGCATGAAAACCAACAAGATAATGTAGGTTAAGCCTACGGCCGTCGAAGCCAGTATGCACACACAGCACGTTTATTGCAGTAGTTGCTCAAGGTAGTAGTTGCTCAAGGAAGACAAATGGATGCCGTATGACTATGTATACAGCAATGTAGCAAGCTAAATAAAGTGAGGTACTCTGTCGATCACAACAATGAAGACATTCTCTTTTCGTATAGATGGTATTTCTGACTTATCAATTGAGTTGAGATGTATGTATATGCAAGCAGGCTGCCATGTATACTTAATATTCCAGCATCCATCTTGCATGGAAGTTGGAAGCATGGCACTTGCAAGAAGCTGGGAATTCTGTCGACGATGTCGACGGGGGGAAATGCGAGTTCCATGATAATGACCTACTTAAATTATGAATTTGCGCCTGCGCCAGGCAATTTTAGAAATTGGCCGCTCTGACCGACGGAATTTCGGGCGCTGTCCGTATCGCGACCTACTCAACGTTTGATATGATGTACCCTGCTGCTTCATTTATTGCTGTATAAAGGAATACCCAACATTTGGGGATATTTTCAAAATATATTATAGTATCTACTCTGGCTTACTACCACGCATTGTGCGATTTGTACCAAGCAACAGAGGCATCCAATGATTAAATCAGAACCTGGGCGAGGATTCGACCCCTCGAAGCCCTGAAAAGTAGGGCTTCGCCATGTGTCCTTGTCAAGGAAACGCAACCCTTAGAATGTTAAATGTTCGGATCAATGCAAACAACCTTAAGGAAACGCACTACAAGCACAAATCAAATCGTTAGATGCAGATACTTCCCACCACACCCAATCATTTCACGGTATCATAGCAAGCTATATAGGCTTGATCTCCATGCTGCTGACTACCGTAGCACAAATCACAACCAAGAGCAAATTCAAGTCCACATTTTAAAACAAAAAAGGTGTGCTTGCATGGCACTTGTGCTTTCATTATATATTTGGTGTCCATTCATGCTATCCAAAGGAAAATGATCTGACTGTAAACCTTAGTGCCATTCTATGACCTGTATGGAGCCCAATACTCTAGATATCCTCCAAAGTCATGCATTCAAGACATAGTCATATCTCAAGTTTGTGCGTTTTCTCGTCGTCTAGAAAAACCATGAAAAGGCAGCCTTTACATGTAGAGAGAAACATTACTTGCTGAATATTCCAATATCACCCTGCTGGATCGAAATTCATGCTGATATTCAGTCTGCATGAGATACTGTCATAGACAGTCCGAGAAAACTTGAGAGTCAAACATAGGAAGTCCACGCCTCGTACTCCAGTGTGCCCTCTTGCCTTCAACCTTGCGTTCTGTCAGGATCTGTTGTAGATGGTATGTGAATACTGAACAAAATTGACAAGCTATGGTCCGAAGCACAGCGGCAACAACTTTACGCCTTGAAACGTGGCCTCGAAGAGCCAAAGAGAGAGCGATCCCGTGGGTGGTGAAAGTGTTAGTGTGCAACTTGTGCCAACATGCTACCAGTGCATGTTACTGTGCCTTCATGGTGTTGTGTCATGACTAAGTGTGGTATATTATAGCCTTGGTGCTGATTGCAAGGGTAAGGAATATCGCCTTGCTGGTGATGGACATTAGTTTTTTTACTTCCATAGTTTGATGTAAGTATCATGACTACCAGAAGCCATAAGCTGTCGTACTGGGCAAGAAGCAAGCGCCTGTGGGAGCCAACCCCCAAAACAAAAGTAGGTCAGTGCCCTGTAACAAAGAGGACAGTATACTCTCAGACCTGCCGCTCCAGTGATCTTGATAACAGCCTTCAAGATGCGGGATACACCGACGTTGTAGCAATTGTTAGGAGCTACCCTGAACAAATATATTACAGCATATGTTGCGTGGGTGATAAACATGACATGAAGCAGGAAACTTTGCACATCTCCAAACGAAAAGCAGACTCCCAGACCAGCACAATCCATCAACGAGTTAAAGACGAGTGAGCAGAGGGGTGCGTACCGTGACCAAGCCCTCGTGTGTGTTCACTGCCATGCGTTTTCCCGTTGAGTAGTGCCACAGCTCCAGCGATTGATAAGAGCCGATTACCACAAGATTCTGGTTTACAGGGTGGAACGCGCACGAGTGGAATTTGTTGCCGTTAGAAACACATTCACTAAAGCACTCGCCCTCACTTCCTCCTCCGATCGCCCACATGCGTACCTGGAAAGAAAGGGAAGATCCGTCTCAGGTGCCTTGGCATGGAGTGCACTTGCACAGCCCAGAGCAAGGAACACAGCAGTCCACACGGGGCCCACAGCAGCGATGGCGGGACCCCAATACAGAACTTTGCTGCAATTAAAGTTTCCCTTGCACGCCATAGTAATCCACCGAAGTACTTCTAAGTTCTGAGAGTGTGCCCGCAACTCAAGAATGTAGAAAAGCAAATTCAGGAATCTGGTCTCGTGGAAATTTTTAGTATCTTTCTGGTAGCATGGTTTGATATATCATCCGTGCCAAAACTTTTTAGCCCTGGATACGGAAAATGATCACAAGCTTTCATGTCTTTTGCATTTAGCGAATTTGTGCGAGGTTCCCTCCTATAAAAAAAATAGGCACCACTTCCTTTTGTCAAAAGGGTCAGCGAGGAATGTGATCCAAGGTGCCCTACGTTTGCTTCCAATCGCAGGTCCTAGGCCTTTTCAAGACCCAGTGAAGAGGTCTTCCCAGAAATCGTTTTCAGCGCTGGAGAGAGATCGCAAAACAGCCTCACAGCACAAAATTTGTTTTTATTGGGAAATACCGAGTCCTCAGAAGCTGAGATGAGCGTACTGCCGTCCGCACTCCAGCAAAGCGAGTTGATCGGCTGTGTGTGGCCCTATAGCAGCGATCCCAGCCCCGGACACTGATAAATCAGTTCCTCCACTGTGTGAAGCCCTCGGCCCTCCGTGAAAGACCACGCCTTGTCATAGCTCAGGACGTGTCACGCGTATTTCATGGCAAGAGAGAGAGAGCACCTAGAACTAAAGGAAATAAACTAAAGAAACCTTAAATCTGAGGCTTGTGGGCCACACCTCCAGAACCAAAAGCTCCTGCTGAGACTCCACGTCGAAAACTGTAATCGAAGTATCAGAGACGGAGGCAATTCGTCTCCCTTCCAAAGGCTGAAACCCTCAGCACAGATCCTCCTCACGTTCCATTTGCCAACACGCTGTGGATGAGTGCAAGCAACACCTTCGTACCATATGTGCTCGTACCATATGATTCTTGCAACCCAACCAAGAAAATTAAAGGCAGTGGAGAAGCGGGGAGGTGAATACCTGGAACCGGGTGCAAGCAGAACCGCCTCGGAAGTATGAGAGGCAGGATGCGGTGGCCACATTCCAGTATCGAATCTGCGCACTCAGGCCAGGATCAGGGATAGCATGGGCGCGGTCTGCAATAACACACGAATACGAGCGCCCAAAGGCCCATCGAGGGGATGAGGGAAAGTTGGGATACCTCGCCCTCAGAGTCACAAGAGCAAAGAATCTCGGTCTTGTACGGATGGAAGTCAATCGAGTTCACTGCTGCGCCATGGCCGTTCAAGGTGACGGGAATGGGAGACGATCCATCGCAGTTCCATATGCGCACCTGAGCGTGTTCCGCAGCAATGAGAGCACATTCAAGCAGCCGGTGAGTCGTGAGGGGAAGTCTTCTCTTTAAGTTGCAACGGGCGAAAGCAAAGAACAGCCCAGGCTAGTGTTGCCGAAGCAGAGGAAGCTTCGGTATATCCCAGGAATAACGATTCAAGGAAGCACGCACCGTCTTATCGCAAGAAGAAGAAGCCAGCAAGGGTTCTTGTGCAGGGCTAAAACGCAAGTCGGTGATCCGCATTTGATGGCCTTCAAGGCTGCAGAATCTCTCACCACACCAAACGCCTTTTCAGTGTGTTTACGGAGGGGAAAGGAGAAGCCTGACGCCAAGCGAGCTCGAAAGACACTTCGCAGCTTCCCAACACAGCAACCTTAATGAGCATCCCTCTTATCTTCTTTCCCGGGCCTCACATTCTCTTTGACCTGCTCAGAAGGCCTTCAGTGCCACAAACCAAGTCTCGCCAGACTGAAGCAGGGAAACAAAGTTTTTTATCTTGGTGCTGGGTTTTGTTCCACCTGGAAACCTTCGCCTTGGAGTCCACGTCCCAAAGAACCACACACTTGTCGTGCCCTCCTCCAGCTAACAGCTTGCCATCACTTGAGAAAGAACAGCAGGTCACCTGCCCGCGAAAACCCCAGGAGTTTCAAAACTCTAAAGAGCGAAAGACGAGCACAACACCGTCAGATTAGGTTTCCATACGCAACTCAATATTATTGCGCATAAGGCTGCAATAAGGCTGCAACGCAGCTGTTTCCGAACGACAGCTTTGGGTGCCTCACCTTGCCCGAGCACCCACCCAACGTATACTGCTCCTGAAAAGAAAACTGCGTCGCGTCTGGAACCGAGTCGGACTGCTCAACTTCTTCTGTGGATAAAAAGTCGTCCACGACGTTGTCCACACTGTCGACGAAATGAGCATCATCTACTAACGCCGCTGCCTGCTCGAGAGAATCCTGTAACTGGTCGCCGACTGCCTCCGAGACATGAACGGTCACCGCATCCCCTGAAAGCGTGCCAGGTCCGGGATATACCAGCGAGGGGTTCCCGAGGACCGAGCTTGCTTGAGGCTTACCAGCAAGGGTACCCTGGGACCCAGCAGCGGTGAGCATGCCTGTTGCAGCCTTCCGCTTTCTGGTGTTGGCTGGCTTACCGGACTCCCCTCCTCTTCCCCGGGTGCTTCCTCCACGAGCACCTGTTGGGCTGGGAGCACCTTGTTTCTGCTGCTGCTCCTGTTGAGCTTGCTGCATCGCTTGCAGCTGTGCAATGAATTGTTGTTGTTGAAGTTGCTGATCTGACGTTTTAGGCTGCTGTTGTGCTCTAGTTAAAGCATTGCGCAGTTCAGCCGTGGTGGAGTTACCACTAAGGCTGTTGGAGAAGGTGTTACTTTGCAATTGACCAGAAACGTCGATATGGTCGAGCATTTGCTTTTGTTGTTGACTTGATAATACTTGTGCTTGCAGCTGCTGGGTCTGGTTTTGCTGTTGAGCTTGCTGTTGTGTTTGCTGCAGCTGCTGAATTTGCTGGGTCTGCTTCTGTGTCTGCTGCTGTGTCTGCTGATGCTGCTGGACGCGCAGTTGCATTAGAACCTGGCGCTGCTGTGAAGGTGCAAGCAAACTAAACTGTTGATATTGCTGCTTGCTCTGAAATTGTACAGTTTGCTGAGTGTGTGGCGATAGTGGAACACTCAACGAGAACAGCGGGTTGCTGGGTGCAGAGCTCGTGGAGGGTGTCGCTTGAGGAGTGACCTGCATGTTTGGCGCTTGAGATGCCACGGGTGACGCAGCCGCACCAACGACATTACCTACAGTTTGTCCACCAACTCCATTTGAAGCTATCGAGGAGCCCACCCCAAAGGCTTCCAAGGCGGCAAGTCCGTTGTTGGTAGCAACACCTCCCTGCTGCTGTTGCTGCTGCTGCTGCTGCTGCTTCTGCTGCTGTTGTTGCTGCTGGAGCTGTTGCTGCTGCTGCTGTGGTTGCGAAAGCTGCTGCTGCTGCTGCTGCGGAAGTTGTTGCCACGCTTGCTGTAAAGCACCTCTATCCATCATACTCGAGTTTTGCAGCGGAAGAGGCGATATAGTGTTGAGTGCACCGAGTTCTTGATGAGGAGACGAAGAGGCAGCAGCAGTTAGCAGAGCGTTTTGCCCACCAGGAAGCTGTGCATTTCCGACCGATTGTGCGAATCTTTGAAGGGTCTCCTGCGACAGAGCACCAAGGAAAGGGAAACGGAACACTTAAAAAGTGCAACTTCATACCAATGTCACTCGCTAACAGAAACCTGTAGTAAGGTATTAAATGCAATCGGGAAAGCTTTAAAGGAATTACGTCGTGGAGACACAGGAAAGTCATGTGGTGGCGCACACACGGAAGCCATTTAAAGGCGAGAGAGACAGACAGGAAGGCTATAAACAGATCAGGCAAGCAAGCAAACAAGGCCGTAGTTCTTCGATCGAGTCGGTCTATGTACAGCGCTCTAACATTTCGAGATACGTGTTTAGAGGCCTGCAGACCTGCTGCGAAAAAGAAGAATCCAACTTCACTTGACCACCCGCCTGCACCCAGCAGTGAAACCCTGCCTTTATTTTCCTACGTCGTGAAGATCAGGCGAGTCATCGCTCATCAAAGGTGCCGACTGGTAGCCTGCGTCCTCAAGCGCTGTTGAATTATTTCAGAAGGAAAACTCGGTATGACTGCAGCCTTCTGAAACCAAGTGTGAACTACTTTCGGGAAAACCTGCAGATGCGCGGAGACAACGGAGACAATATGTCGTCAGATGTTCACTTGCGCGGAGACAATAGGTTGGCTGGAGCACAAGCGCTGCGCGGAACGTGCAACGAAATATGGTGATGCACAGTGAAACTGCCGCGAGTGTACACGACACCCAGCCAACTGTGTCGGTGCCAAGCCAGCAAGTATCGCCAACTGCAAAGGCTAAGCTCTCAGTAGTGTTTTTTTCAAATTGTTTGTCTGGAATTAGGCAAACACCGACGATCTTTGTTGGCACCCGTGGCTAAGCTCCTTCATGTTTATGCACCAACCAGACGTGCAAGATCCCGTTAAAAGCAGAAAAGGTCCCGAAGAGATCGGTTCTTTCAGCACGGTTTCGATCATACAGAACAGCTCCAAGTCATAGAGTAAGCGGTGAAGGCGCCACTACGATGCGACCGCAAGCTCATGACATCTTTACCGTCGTCTTCTTGTCAGTGAGTACAGCTTATACAAGAGCCGTTATAAAACTAGAACCCCAAGGCTTGTTTGGAAGAACAGGTTGCTGCAAGGGAATTCAGCAGAATATTTTTATGAAAATTGGGAAAGCGTACCAAGTCAGTGGCTTTTTGCAGAGAGGTCTGCATAACGTTGCCGCCGGTTGCCCCTGCAAGGGACCCTGCGCTTACCGGCATGTTGTTCGTGGAGACTGCGGCCGGTGTTGAGGTTGCCAGTTGTGTTCCATCACGTCCCTGTAGAGATAAGTAGATTTCAGAGCCTTCGAGATGATACTTAGAGGTTCAGTCGCACAGTTCAAATTGGGAAAACAAGCAGTTTCGAACAGAGCTCGTTGATAACGGACACTCTGACTCGAAGGAGTGCAGAAACAACTGTGAGGCACCTGTCGTTGCTGTTGAATCTGCGCTTGCAACTGCTGGACAAAATGTAAGTGCTGCATTTGTAATTGTTGTTGCATTTGCCGTTTGGCTCTCGCTTTGACCTGTTGCGCCTGACGAAACACCGGATACCACGGGCGTTTAGAGCGTTAAACCCCGTGAAAGGCAGTTGAAGGCCAGAGTGAAGCTGTTGCAAATATCTAGAAAAATTATGACAAATAACAATACAGGTACACGGTCGATGAGAATTGCAGCGAGCTTAGTCAACGGAAGGTCGTTGAGCGTGGTGAGAAGCACAAACAACCGGCATAAACAAATAAGGCTTCCTACCTCGAGGTAGGCGTTGGCTGCCTCGGAATGTTCCTCGTTGCTACGAGCGATGAATATATCCCAAAATATGGACCACCACTCGAACAGAAAGCCACCAGGCGCGTTGATAGCTGAATAACATCAGAAAACCGGTTAGCTACGTGCACACGCTCAAAACGGAGACGCAACTGAGACCGAGTAGCACGCACCGACAGGAGTCTCTTGCACTTTGGCTTCCCCTTGGAAAGCTTTAGCAGACTTAAGGAACTTTTTCTTTCTCAAGTAGTCTAATACGTACAAGTTGAGCCTGCATGCGAGCAAGACGAGCGTCAACAACCGAGCGCAAACAGGGAATTAAGACCAAGTGGAAAACTCACATTTGGTCGGTGTCCAACAGCGAGGAGCCTGCGCGGTTAGCAGCAGTTGGATTAGACATATTTATAGTGTTATCGTTGATGATCCAGTAGTCTAACCTATTAGAACACCCTATGTAAGGTGGAACGCTTTCACGGGGACATTCTCATCTTACGGCACACGTCAGTAGCTCAAACGCACTCGTTTCATTGTTGCTAATCAGAATTCTGTTACGTAATTTGCACCTAAGATACTGTAGATAATATTTTTTTCCTCTAGCGGAAGAGCGAGAATGCACAACCGTTTCCAAACGACCGCAACCTCTTGCAAACCACACGAAGACACGTTGAAATTTTCGGTTTGTTCGAGATGGGTCTTTTCCAGGCGAGGGTCTTTTCATCGGCATCATCAGCGATCAGGGTCAGTAAGTCGATTTTTTTTGTTTTTTTCCGTTTGTCGAGGGAAGGAGGGACCAGAATGAAGAATTATTTGTCATGTAGATTTTGTATGATGAATGATTATTGCAGGCCAATAGAATTACAAGGCTGATCCACCCTGGCAAGTGGCGAACCTTTTTGCGACGGCAATTTTTAAACTTTTTGTTGCGGCTCGATGGCCAAGTTTTGCAAAATTGAAAATATCTTCATCTCGAGCTCTACTGTAGGGCTCTAATAGCCAAGTATTTAATAGAAGAGAATGTTTGAAAAAAAATAGTGGAGGGTTTTGTACCCCCCCGCCACTTGGGACTTGGCCGCGTCCGGAAAGTGGGGGGTGGGGCGGGGACTTGGGACGTGTGAGCACCGCCAGAAGTGGGGGTGGGGGGGTAGTGGGGAAACGTCGCTTACGTATGGGAAACCGTAACGTCGGGAAGGGTGGGGGTGGGGGGAATTGCGGGGACTTGGCACCGGGACAAATGAGGGGGGGACTTGGGGCCTATCGACGATGGGGAGGGTGGGGGGTGGGGGACTTGGGACTCGCGTCAAAAATCCCAATAAAACCCCCCACTATGTTTTTTTCAAACTTTCTCTTCTATGCCTATTCACGGGGAGCCCAACCTTTCCCCCCCACTGTAAGGGGGGGGACGGTGGGTCACCTGTCATTCACCCCTCGACCTGTGTTGTCACCAGTCACCGTGTCACCGCGTTTCTACTCATAAAACACTCTGCTCAGTATTTTATATCATCTTAGCACACAGTGAACCTCTGCCCCCTGCCATTCTGTTTCACTGCTTATCTCGAGATATATATATATACCCTATCACATATATATATATCCTCTCTTCTGTAACCTATATTGTATATAATACTAGGCGGATCGATCTCAAAAAGAGATCTCCACTAGGCCAACTCAAGCATGCGCTTTGGATGCGCCGGCGCGCCATATCTCGGGCGCGCCTGACCCATTTTGAGAGCCCACACGCCCCGCCCGCGTTGGCGGGCAAGCAGGAAAAGTGCACGCGCCGCGCTGGCGCCGCGGCGCGCCATCGCTCCATCGTAATCGAGGCGTGCTGAAATCTGTATACTTAGGCAGCCCTGGCCGGGAGTCCCGGTGCAGGCCCCTATGACAGATTCCTAGGTAGCCAACACTGGACCGTGACCGATCCGTAAGCCGGTGTTGTGACACACCGAGTGTCACAGGTAGCGCTAGGACCGAGACCGTTCCGACTCCGTGACCGTTCCGGGCATATCTAGCTTAGGGTTTATTTCTTATACGAGTTTATCTATATTGGTTCACTGACTGTATGATATCTTGAACCGGGATATTCCAGTAGGTCGTGGACCCATTCCACGCTATTTTCCACAGCTAGTTTGGCCATGGTTGGCTAAGGCAGCCGCTTGGAGACCGGGTGGTGCGCGACGGCGCGTTTGGGTACGCACGGGAAATTTGAGATGAGCGGTTTGCGGTGAGCGTCTTTGAGCCGCAGCTATGGGGATTCGACCTGGGCCGGGCCTAGTCGACGCAATGTTCATTTACGGTATTACGCTTGCCCTGATCCCGCTTGCTACCGATTTTTGGGCTGGTGGCTATAGCACCTTCGACCTCGACGACGTCTTCCAGTGCCCCTCGCTCGCATGGCTCTACCGCTCTTTCCGTAACTGTGGCGTCGCATCTTCCCCACGACATTACCCGAACGCGCCCCGGCGTACCCGACCTCCCATCGGGCTTTTAGAGTTATGGGTGTTATCACCAGAGCAAAGAAGTCCCTCACGAGGGACAGCGACATTCTTTGATGCCTCGCTGAGGCTTATCGACGGGGTTCGGAACAGCCCGACGGTGCGGACACCGACTGTTCCGACCCCCAGCCCTGCTTCGAACGAGGACGCCGACGTGGCTATCAGGCGTTACTTGCAGGAGTAGGCGAAGCTGACTGACGAGATCTACAAGGCACGTCTTCATGCTGGAAACAGCAGCTCGGGCAGTGGGGACCCGCTGCCGACGGTGAAACAACGGATCACTAAACTCGGATATACGAACGATATATACCCGAGATGAGTGACACAGGCTGACCACCGAAGATGACATACAAGAATGACACTAGACTGTACGAACTAGTCGTAGTGCCAATTCCTGTCAGGGATATGACCGATGACATATTTGTCATACGTGGCATACATGTCATGCATGTCATGCCATGTCATGTCATATGTCATAATGACATACAATCGTCGAGTATTGTCAGTACGGTCGACTATGACATGTACAGTCATTATGTCTGTCATCCACCTAAGGTGAGTGACATCTGTCATCGAGAGGCCAGGTATTGGTATCGAGATGGCGAAGCAAGACAAGTCTTGAAGAACCGAAGTGTTCCGAGAAGACGCGTCTTCGCTTCAAGCATGAAATGAACAGCAGGCGAGTATCAAAGGCTATTTCGACCAGCCGATACGGGAAGTTCACCCAGTGCCCTCGGGTTCACAACCCGATGGTGGTAACGCATGAGATTGCGTGAGGGCACTGGAAGTATATGAGGAGCATTGGGCTCATGCAAGCACTTCTGGACACCAGACGGCTGCACTCATACCCCACCAAATACTTGCGCGTGCTTGCTACAGTTCAATAGCAGCCGCGTCACATATTAGGTTCGTATAGAACCGTGACATTGGTACTCTCCGCTCAGGCGAAGAACGAGAACACGAGTGTGTGCAACAGACCTTATATATTTCGTATATAGATCTGTATACGGTGCGACAGAGCTCGCACATACATATATTTCGAATATCTTCACGCATACGACAGCATTCGTTGCAATATCGTCAGCGAACGGCGGAGTGTGCAACAATATCATCAGCGCGATCATATTCGCAGCTAACAGCATATCATCAGTGAATAAATTGCGACAAGGTGTGCGCACGAGTGTACGAATCGTACATGTATGTTGTCAAATAACGCAGGGTTGGTACGGTATGCGAGAATCAAGCGCGCAAACGAAAAATGATCGTCAGTATATATGATTCGCATCAAGCGCGACAGGGACGCACGAAATTTCGTTATAGCGCATTCGCATTCGTACTGTGCGACAAATACCAGCGACAGCGACATACACATCCATACTGTGCGAGAAAGATGTGCGACAGCGATGTTCGCAAATATTCCGCACGAATTGTTCAGTGCGACGCACAAGTGCGATGATTTTAGCTTTGTGCAGGGGACGCATGATTTGCAGGGAAGATATCTTCCGTTGAGCTGGTGCGGCCCCAAATCAAAAATTCTTTCGGCCCGCCTTCGGCCCGCCCGGTCCAAACTACAAAATGCCCGCCGCAGGCGCGAAAATTTAAATCTTAAGTATGAGAAAATGCAAAAATCGCAAAATTTTCATCAAATTTTTGGAAGTTTGCGCCAAATTGGTTCGGCCCCAAAGCAATTTCTCTTTCGGCCCCTCTTCGGTCCGGGCCTCATTTTGGCGACTCAGGTCGGCCCGGGGCCGGCCAATCGGGGTAAGATATCTTCCCTGATGATTTGTGGTGCATCGGTATACAACGCGACATACATATTTATCACGCGCAGACATAATGTGCGATTTTGATGCTCATACAATTTTGCACCGGATGGACACACAATACTTCGCATGTGGACGCATGATGCTGCGTAGATCAACAATACATATACATGCTGCAGAAATAATGTGTGCGATGCCATCATCATTTCACACACATGTTGTGGTATACGCTATGCACCACTATACCATACTGGCATTATTATAACAACATGTTGTGATTGACAGTGAGTGACAAAAGTTATCACACTTACCTTAGTTATCACAGATCAGTGACAAGTTATCACACTTATGCCACTTATCACAGGTCATTATCACTATCACATACTGCAACTTGCTACACATACTATAACTTGTGCACCCAATCACATTGTGATAATAATCAGTTTGGTCACATAGACTTAGCATACATGCACACATATATACCAGCCTGATCACGACAACGGCTTGGCATACAATATGCATATACCAACAGTGTAACATAGATGTATATGCAGAGGATTAAAAAGTAAGGGCTTATCTTAAACCATCGTGTAGTTATGTTGATCGATTCGATGGCGATCTGTCCGCGCCTAACCGACCATGGGCTTGTACCCCATGGAACCGGGGGTTTATCCAGCAATACACCTATATCACACTGCAACATGCATATCTCATATACATGCAAGATCTAGCATACCTGCATTGCAAGTATAGGCTATAATGAAAATCCAATTGGTATAAGGTGCCAGTCTTGGTCATTAAGACAGGAATTAGCTCAGTTATCCCTGCCGGAGGATTTGGGATGGGATAACGGTTCTCCTGTTGATCAAGATGGAATACACACCGGAGCCACTTGCTAACCACAAGGTGGGAAACTGTCAACTTTGTGGCAGATGTGGTAGAGGGCTGCGTTGGAGTATCTCGCCGGGAGTTATTGGGGTTATATTGGGCTGGATTGTCACGCACATAGTACCCTGGTGGGAACGCGGCTGCTGAGTCTAGATACCAGATACCAGTCATCCAGAATTGTGGGAGCAGAAGCAGGTGCGGCTGGGGCACAGAGATACATCTGCGATCCTGAAGGTGCGAGAGGTGGCAACTATGATCAAACAAGAGAAGTTCAAGGAGGAGGCGGCACTGGCGGCACTTGTGTCCAGAAAGGTTGCCCAACACATGGCCTTCCAGTCGAATTCACGCATGCGCACATCGGGGGCGCGACCACTGGCTGTGATACGGGCTGATATGCGAGCCCTCAATATATCAATAATATAATAGAAAGCGCGGTGTTATTGGACTGTAACACACGTGCAAGTTATGAGCGGGATGAGTGCAGACTTCTGTGAGAAGATACTGCTCTAGCACAACGCTAGCTCATCTATACCGAATGTCTCCCATCGCATAGATGGTACCGCTATTGGGTTGTGAACCCGAGACATTGGTTGAACGACCAGTATTGGCAGAACGAATGATGCGTTCGCCCTATGATACTGCGCATGCTTGTTCCGCGCATGCTTGAAGCGAAGATGATTTCTTGTTTGGTACTTCAAGATTGTATCTTGCTTTGCCATCTTCGAGTTCGACATACGAACTCTCGATGACAGGTGTCTTTCCTTGAATAATGACAGATGATGTGACTTATCATCTCGATGACATGTACAGTCATAGTCGACCGTACTGACGACTGTCTGTCATTATAATATATGACATGACTCGACATGACATGACATGGTATGACATGGTCTGACAGGTATGACACGTATGACATGTATGACACATATGTCATCGGTCATAACCCTGACAGATCTCCCCTTTTAAAAGAGGTGTGACCTCACAACGGGCATACCTTTGTATATGTCTTTGATGTCATTGTTGTTGTTGCTTCTTGCTGGTACCAGTCTTCTTACACCGATTTGAGGCGTCCCTCATGGTGTTTTTAGGATTTTGGGGGGAACTGAATCCACTTTAGTCCCTCACCTTAGCATGATGCCTTACAGGCTAATGCCTTACAGTTCTTAGGATGTAGCCCCCTTTGAATTGCGTATCGTATTGCAGAGTGACGATTCAAGGTTTAATGAATTGCGTTTCGTGATACAGATTGACGCTGGATTACTGATTGATCCACACGTATCGTGCGTCAGAGTGACGATTCAAAGTATCCGAGGTGTGCGTTACGGATTATTTGCGCTAGCCGTCGACGCTTTTGCGAACGATGATCCCACGAATTAACAATTTCTCATTAATCGAACGATTCTCGGCCTTATATATACAACTGATCGTTTGCTGTTCGTTTCCACAGTTGTTATATATTGTGCACCCAACCCTTCCTCCCCTCCTGAAGACATCAAAGGAGGTTCACAGGCGGTCATGGGGAGCCCTTTGGATGTTTCCGGAGTTATTTCACCGGGGGCTTGTTTTAATGCAAACGGAGTGGCCCTGCGTAACGGGATTGGACTTATAATCCTTTACCCGGTCTGCTCAACTCCTCAATTATTGGTCCAGTACGCACGCTTTGACGAACATCTGTCGCGATGAGTGAGAGTGGATTCGCCACGTACTAATGTGAAATTTATTTTAGTTATGTGTGTCAAGCATAACTTAGGATCACAACTCCGTCTACCTCAGTCGATGTCTCCGGTAGTTTCGGATGACTGGCCACAGAATCCGATGACTAACCACGGTCTTGGCAAAGGTAGCATTAGCAGTTTTTCACAGATATTGGTACCCGCATATGCGTATCTGTGTAAGGGTGTGATTTATACAAGGCTCACTACACCTTAGCAAGGAAGGATCAATTCCTGCTCCTGTCATATCAATTTGATGCAGGGTAAAAATGTTAGGGATGTAACCCTGCAGTTCTCGGGATGCAGCCCTGCAGTTTTTGGGATGCAGCCCTGATATATATATACGACCGATCGACGAAAACCCTTGGGTGCATGTTTCCACGGCCTGGTTGTTATTTGGTCGGCAATTATTGGCAAAAGTCATCGGCTATCAGCTTTTGACTCAGAAGCCACAATGTTATAGAAGCTGCGACCTATTGTAACCATATGCGGCAGTTATGCCTTCAGCATACGTAGACAATATGATTATGTGGAACTTATAATCCCACTTAAGTTGCATCATGATAAATTTATCCAGGTGTTAACAAGTGTTCAGGATTTGATAAGGGGTTGACGCCCCACAAGCTAAAGGTCACTGTCTCATAAGACTCGCCTCAAGTGTGCGGCTTTGAGGATCAGTGTCCCAGCGAGGCACAGGCATGATGCTTCCTTGATCATGGTGGAGCTGGAAATGAGAATGCTCAAGATATCCGAAGACAGGAAGGCTGTTTGTTGGCCAGAGTTGCTGTCTAGATGCTTAACCTCGATGGGGTTGCATTCGGATACAAACTGTGCAACCATGCATGTGACTTATGCATTGGTGTATGACTTTGATGAATTGTCTCTTGTCATGAACCTGGAAGGAATGACGGGCAAATAGCTAGAGTGGCGGATCTTACTCACTCGGCTTTGCTGTTATGGAATTCGATGCCTGATGGCACAACTGGCAATCCTTTGCTCAGATGCTTTCCTTAAGACATTGGCTACAACTTGTGTGCCAGCTTTTTTAGATTTGGGGAGAAACCATGGATCAACAATTCATCAATCAAAACACATTTTACCAAGGTTGATTCAACGAATCCTTCAACTCTTGAATTTCGACAATCAGTATCTTAGGCTGTTGACGTCAAAGTGATGGTCGTAAGCTTACAATATAGCTTATTCACATTTGAAAAACCGTCGTTTTCCTATGTCAGTGCCCTTCATATAATATGATAGAGCCGGAGAAATGTGCATCTATGATTTCTCCATAATGAACTTCATGTGTCAATAAGTCAAATAAGACTTCATTTGATGTTTCAATCGGCATGATGTACCGTGTCATTAACTTGATGGCTGCTATATACAGATGCTGGAACTTTTCATAAGATTTTTGATCTTCCTAGCAAAATTGCAATGATATAAAATCAATTTGTGGCAGCTGTATAAAGAATGAATGAATCTATACTCCTTCCTCCCCCTTTTAAAAAGAGGTGTATCAAACCAATCAGATGGTGATGGAGAATGCTATTCAATCATTATGTTATGTGAAAATGGTCTCAGTAATCAGACTGAGATTACTTATCGAATGCTTTCGAGGTAACAATGTCAATATGAACACCGATTCTCTCTACGTCATACCGGCAATATGCCTGACGTTTTTGAATGTGGCAAATGTCAGATGATGTCAAATGTCCAATGTCAATATGCAGTTTTTGGGTGTGGCCCACATACTTTGTCAGTTCAGAGTCACTATAGTGTGCCCAATTTAGACAATGGTGTGCCCAATTTAGACAATGGTGTGCCCAACTTAGACAATGGTGTGCCCAACTTAGACAATGTTTCTGGATAATGATTGTCATAATGAACAACGGAATCAGTGATGGTACCGAAGTTGACTTTGGTATCGAAGCTAATGGAGAGTCAATCAAGAAGTGTCTGTAATGACAACAACTTACTACGAGTTGTATTTCCGTAGTTGATGGATGGCTGGCATGTCATTTCATTATGATTAGAACATGGCATTGCCTAGTGATATGTGTATATTCTTCAGTACATGATCACTTATCTCAATGGTGCCCATTTTATTTTTGGGCAAACACTATTCAGAGACTTGTTATGGTAAAGAAGTATGAATGATGAATGTGTCATTTCAATCCGATAGAATTGTGACTTGTTGATGACTATAAAATTTCTGTCACTTTCCAGAATGAGGATGAACTACGCTTGGAAACCGTATGCAGATTGCGGGTTCGAGTCCCGACATGGCTTTTCCAAGACTTCGTGGCCTAATGGACGAGGCAACAAATTTCTAAACATTCCAGAATGAGCTTTCAAAGAGTCTTTATTCCTCAATGAAGCATGCTTGTCTTATGTGCCAAAATGATATGAAACCACAAATATGGTGTCAATCTATATGTGGATGGTTTATACCATTGTATGCTATTCCACAAATAAGTAGTGATGTCAGAATAAAAACTTTGGACAATTGCAACTCAGTACAAACCCGAGTGCATTCAAGTCCACTTGTAAACTTAGAATCTGAATCTAATGTACTTTTTATACTGTATGCACAGGATAGAACATATTTTCTATGTGATTCTGGATTCAGGAACTAGAGTCAATGTAAAACTATTTTCCTATTTCAGACGATGAAACCTTTATTCCCTTAGGTGCAATACCTTATTGTAAGGAATAGTCATTTTCAATACAAGTTTCAATCGATTTTCTCAAATCTGTCACTTTTATGATTTGGTCAACTTTACAGCATAACCACTTCCCCTCGCTGAAGGAGATGACTCCCATCATAGGGCGGTATATTGGCTGTTTTCATATGACACATGGAAAACATGAATAACTCTTGGAGAATTTCGGGATAAACATCCTGAATTGGTTGTGCTTGATTGCTCTATGCCCAAGAATGACCGAAGAGATTGCTTGCCATCTTTTAGCCATATGGCGTAGAGGCTGCTTAACAACGGTTGGGTCATAAGCTGGATAGCTATGTTAGCTATGTTGGAGGCTGAATAGCCATGATTGCACAGATTCTGTCCTCCATGATAGACCTTTGAGAAATGGTGTCTGATGAATCAATACTTTTGACAACAACTCAACCTTTAGGTATGATGAAGAGCTGATGATCTTTGCTGCAATTCAATTGTTTGATGCGTACCACTGAAATGCCTTGTGATATAATAATCTCACTGCATAGGCTTTGTTCAATGGCGGTATGATCAGATATGTAATGATCCATGAATACAAGATGGTTGGTATGGCTCATTCAGCAGGCATGATTACCTCAAAGAGATGCCAATACACGGATACATTTCAAGACATAAGGGCAATAGACTTATTATGTAGCCTTCAAAGGCAGCTAGCATTTATGCTGCATTGGTCAGCTCGGTGGCTTTGACCTATCTAGGTGTTGTACTCAGGCCGTAGCCTGCATATTGCATTGAGTAATCTTGACACCTTTAATGATCCAATCAGATGATATATATGAAATATCAAGAATGGTTGCCCTTTTTCAATGATCATCGGTGGCAGAGGCTATGGTGCTTGCACCGTGTCAATATACAATTCTAGTCTGGATATATATATGCTAGACCAGAGGTATACAATGTCTAGGTCTTCAAAATCAAGCTCATATGTATGTCATGGCTGATGACCTTAGAAATGTTTGATACTTATATGTGTCAACTTCATGGAGTTCTGCATGGTTTGACTGGATATAGTCAGGCTTACCAAAGCAAAAACAATGATGCAACTTACTTTGTTTTATTATTTGTCTTTATTATTTATTTGGTTTTTAGTTGTATTTTTAGCTTATCATCTCCCCCCCTCAAGGAAGTGTATTGCTAGGCGGTTGTCAAGCGCCGTTTAAATACAACAGAGGTCCGACCTCTATGTGATGACGTGATAGCTTACTATGAAGCTGGATAGGAGTTCTCGGGATGCAGCCCATTGCACCGAAGGTGCATTGCAGTCGTTGGGATGCAGCCCGAATTCACGCCATCAGCGTGGGTCATATAGTGCCCAAGCATGTGCTGTATATATACAACACTACCCTCCAGCGGCGAAGTGGTTTGCTATTACCGTCATCGTATGCTGTGGGATATCAATATATAATCAGAGAGCATGGTGATATGTGTACCATGTTTGTCAATATCGGAGAGACTGTGTCTTCTTTAAAATCCTCATGACTATATGTATAATGGTGCTATACTAATGTCAACACCTTCTCTCTGAGTGGTTTATTGATTTCAAATGTGATGTCGTGGCAGTCAACCTTGTCCGATTGTACCGGAGGTTGTATGAATTGTGTCCACGTCATTAGCACGAGTCATATTGTGTCCATGCATACGCGATCTCAGCGCAGGTCACACTACAGTGCCCGAGCATACGCGATTTTAGTGTAGGTCACATTGTGCCTCTATTTATTACATCTGAGAATATCTGTTACTCATCTTTGTGAGTCTAGACAGCATTGTGCTGATTGCAATGCTTTCTCTGGTGACTTATATATCACAGATTATACAAAATGTGGTGATCAGTCCAGTGAAATATTTTGTCACCGGAATGTACAGGGATTGTGAATGATTGCAATCCAGCCGGAGGAATAATCTCAACAGCTATTCTGTACTAATGAATTCATCGGAGTTATACTCATTTCGACGATTCAAAACCCATGTCATTTGTAATGATGACAACTCATGTGAATATATAGGGTTTTTATCAGAATGCTTTTATGTGATGTCAACATATTATGAACAATTCACTTGCATCTCAGGACAAAGGAGTTACGCTTGGAAGGTCTTGCATGGTGGTCACCAACAGTTATCAGCTGTTATTCGGGTGCCATATTCTGCCTTCAGCACTGGGACTATATCAACCAGTCTTACAACGATGCACTTGTCCTTCCCACTCTTATGTACGGCTATAGTGCCAAAGTATATCAGGTGGGATATATATATATACATTATATAACTATCATCTTCTGATCCAGGATATGCAATTAAGCATGGTATCAGGTTATATGTTATGTATATAGTTCAGCATTCCAAACTTACTCGAGGATGTAAATGCTGAGCATGAGTCAACTTATAGTCATTGGGATATCATAAAACGTCGCGGGATAGTCATAGTGATCTAAATGTCTTGACCGATTAGGCGATATCAGGCGATCATCGAGTGCTTGGGATACTGTCAGAGTCGCGTTCGTTGGTTTGTGGAAGGAATATTGGAATATTTTGTTTTGACGTGTCCGTTCGGGGAAGTCGCAGTTGCAACACTGCGAGTCGCGTTGGCATGCTTCAGATAGCGTTCAGTCATGTTCAAACGCAACATGAGTGAAATATCTTGTATGTTTTAATTCATTTTAAATGCCTTTAATTGTTTCTGTAAATCTGACGGGAAACGATGAATTCAAGATTCATCTAGCCGTCACGAGCAGAGCCACATCACCATCTTCCAATTTCATGCAGCTTCCATTGACTAAAACGCTCGCCTGAAAGTATTGATGGGCGAACGAGTTGCTGACGCAAAAAACAGTATTGACACATATCTTTCTGCGCTTTTTAGTGATGCGTCTTCACCGCCATAGCTACAACAGTGACTTCATCAAGGAGGTCCTTCGTCAGACACCTTTCGGGCAAGAGCCACCTTTCACCTTGGCGGACTTGGCGTTCGTCTTCAACGGCTTCTGCCAGAACGAAAAAATTTCCCGTTCCGTAGGACTCGAGCGGTTGGTAAGGCAGTTGGCCAACCCGCTCGGGTTGAATGTCATTTTTCCAGAAAAAGTGCAGCTGACTACGGTCGTCGAGTACGAGAAAGGCGACGACAAAGCGCGGAAGGAGCACTTGGGGCGGCAAATTGGATTTGCCTCCAACCTGATCAACCAGTGTAGTGGACTGCGGTCCCCAGTATTGGTAGAAATCGATAATTTTATAAGCAAGCTGATAATTTTACTGGAGACAGAGGAGAGTCATATGGGAGATGGGAGCATGTGAAAGTGCACCATGCTAAACCACTTAAAAACAAGTGTTATAGATGTAAGTGTGAAACAATATGTATTTCAATTGGATATTGCAGAAACGCACCACAAATGCCATAGTTCAGAGCAAAAGCAATAGCTTTTTCGCATTGTTCCCCTGTCAAGTTTGATAAAGCATCATCCGCCTTGAACTTCACGAACTTTTGCTTGGAAGATAGCATAGATAGATCGGGCATGCACGTCGAAGTGCCACATATGACATGAACGGCTGCAACGATCAAAGCAGAAACCAGCCTTAGCTTTTGTCGATGTGCTCCCGTTGCTTGCCACTGTTTGGTGCCACCACGAATTCCTCCCCAAAAGCGCTGCATCAAGTCCCAAAGAGCTTTAGGCTTCCTTCCCATTTTCGACTTTTTTGCTTGGCGCTCACCATCGTTTGCGCTTTTGTCCGGATCTTTCAGACACGACTGCCATTTGTTGCGATGATGGAAAGTCCGCGCAGAACCAGGCGCTCCTTTTATAGCAGAAGCGGAAGCGTTCGGATCCCGGTTTTCATCGTCGTCGTCTTCCCACTCTTGAATATCCGGGGCATCGTAAAAATCAGGGTCGTCTTCCTCTCCACAGTTTTCCACAAAAGAGTCCACCAATTCAGGGTCCACCAATTCAGGATCCAGAAAGTCGCTTGCGAGCGTTCGGGGTTGTAGCGGGCTCTCCTCCTCCGCAGTGCGACCGCAGTTTCGAATGGACGAAGGAGTTGAAACTGCATTTAACGGGAAAGTAGTCGGTGTCACGCGCGTTGGAAAGCTGAAACTAGTTGGTCCGGGCATGGGTTGCGCTGTCGGCTGCGGATTGAAACCAACCGCGTTTACGTGCATGTGTTGAAATACTGGTTGCGCACTAAAAGCATACGGGTTCGCCGCGGATATTGGGTACGAAAACGTTTGCGCACTGAAACCGCCAGGGTTAGTTTCGTTGAACACATGTGGAGATTCCTGCAAGTTGTTGGTCGCCGTTTGCAAGTCGTGTTCTTGATATGCGAAATATCCTGGCCAAGAGCCGCTTTGCGGAACACCGTCCCACATATCGCTTTCGCTTTTATCTAGTAGTGGTATGAAAACTCTGAGAAAAGTCAGCTTAAGGTATCGTTTTGAACTGGAGACATATTTCTGAATATAGGACGCGTCTAAAGACGCGGTATTTGAGACCTTGAGATAGTGCAATATCGAGCATATCTTCACAGGCGTAGGCGCGTGGTAAGCGAAGTTGGGTAAAAGGTTGACGCGTGTCAAGCTTTTGTACTTCAGTATGCATAGTATCCCCTGCTGACTTGTGACCCTGAGTCGCCTACTGGTATAACTGTTGAAGTCGTTCACGAAGAATGTGATTAAGTGATGGTATCACATATCAAAAGAGGCATAAACGCGCAACCGAGCGATACTTTCTAGAATACTATGCACATTAGTTAAAGATGCGATACGTTAATTCTCCAACACGTAAACCTGTCGTTTTTAAATTTTCTCAAGCATATTCGAACTTCGCAAAATTTTGCAGTGAGCGCGTCGGAGTGTGTGAGCGCTGAGCTTGCCATCCCGTTCGCTCTCTCGTCTTGCCTCCCGTTGAGCCCATCAATCATAAATGGCACACGTGTAACATGTCAACGATCATGTCAACACCCGCAGAGGGTAATAATTAATTACCCGCGGGTCACGCGACGCGACGGTCATGGTCACGAACTCACGACGAGATGTTAATTCATAATTGATTTATTAATGCAGAAAATGATCATTGATGCCCCAGGTCACCGGTCATGAAAGCATCTTTGCCCATAAATCTTATCCACGTCATACGAATCGCATTGCAAAAGATCGTGACGCAACTCAGGAACCCCACGCCCATTGGTAGAGATCGCTTGCACCACGTCGAGTGTGATCGTCGCGACGGTACGTACTGCAAGGATGAAAGGTCGCAATGTGTAGTTACGATCGTTATGGTTACTGTCCACGGCAACCGGGTCTCGCGTAACACAGTATCGTCGAACGTGGTGACACTGTTATGACACGATATTGGATGACTAGAAAAATAATTTTGGGCAATGGTCGGTGTCCCGTGGGACCTTATGGTTTCCCATCCGAGTTTACACTTTGTTAGTGATGGCGGATTTAACGTTGTACAGATTTCAACGTTACTTGTGGATGCAGTGATTTTATCAAAAGCAATCCATCAGAAATCACCAGATCGGAATATAAAATGGACATGTGTGTGATCTTGAGGAAGTGTGAACATATAGGCAGGTCAGTTGCTTATATACCTTATAGCGTATAGCTTATAGCTTATAGCTTACAGCTTATAGCTTATAGCTTGCAGTCCTTGTAGGAAGCAGCTCATACAGTTTTAGGGTTGTTGCCCAACAGTTCTTGGGTTGTTGCCCAACAGTTCTTGGGTTGTTGCCCGAAATATTATCATGTCTGTGCTGATTACAGCATGATATAT
>LGRX02015308.1:0-17033 GCA_001247695.2 Cymbomonas tetramitiformis
GACCCGGCCGCTTGGCAGTGGTCTCCGGCGGTGGATGCTCTGACCCGGCCGCTTGCCAGTGGTCTCAGGCGGTGGATGCTCAGCTCTCAGACACAAAATGCTCTGGCTGGTGCACCCTGTTCAGCTCTCAGACACAAAATGCTCTGACTGATGCACCCAGTCCAGCTCTCAGACACAAAATGCTCTGACTGGTGCACCTTGTTCAGCTCTCAGACACAAAATGCTCTGACCGGTGCACCCTGTCCAGCTCTCAGCCACAAAATGCTCTGCCTGGTGCACCCTGTCCAGCTCTCAGACACAAAATGCTCTGACTGGTGCACCCTGTTCAGCTCTGACCCGGCCGCTTGCCTCTCATTAGCATACAACAATTGGCACTAAAACTTAGTATTCAACTTGGATAATTTGGGTGGTGACTTACTGGGAGAAACATACCTTGAGTGTGTGGCATCTCAGGTCCCAACTGAGATCTCCGAACTTAGTCCGGCGCTCTTGGATTTGAGCTAATGCCACTAAAGTTTCATCTTAATTTAATCTATTGGACCTTACATACCTGGTATTGTTCACCACAATAAAAAACAAAGCCGATCTTACACGCAAACACAAACGGAAAATGTGGCAAAGTCATGGTCACTACCTTCAGCGAAGGATATTTGTCATACCTTAGGGAAAGTCGAGTTACTCGCGTCTACTACACCTGCGACCACAAAATTCCCTTTACAAATACCACTTCTGACCCTGGCTAAACAGCTCGCTGCGTTTCAGCATCACAACAATTTTCGAAATCCTGAGCAGGCCCTCCTAGTGTGGCACGCGTGCCACAAACTACTCGCTCAGGCAAAATCAAGCTACACAAGTCGGCTACATTTGCGACCACAAAATTCCCTTTACAAATACCATTTCTGACCCTGGCTAAACAGCTCGCTGCGTTTCAGCATCACAACAATTTTCGAAATCCTGAGCAGGCACTCCTCGTGTGGCACGCGTGCCACAAACTACTCGCTCAGGCAAAATCAAGCTACACAAGTCCACAACACCTGCGACCTCAAAATTCACTTTCTACTTACCATTTCTGACCCTTGCTACACAGTGAGCTCGCTTCGTTTCAGCATCACAATAATTTTACCTGCAATACAATTCCCGCCGTCCCTACGTAAAGCAAATCGCGACGGAAACCACAGAAACAACGAAGATCTGCGAATAGAAACATTTTGTCTCTTTCGCGTTGATTTAGGTTGTGAAAGCAGTGCAACCCTCAATTGCCAAAGTGAGTTCTCTTTAGTGAGGGTTTTAACGCGGCGAACAAAATCTTACCTCGCGCCCTTATTTCATTCGCTTAAGATATTCCCGCAAGGAAGCTGGGTTCAAGAATCACAGTCACTGAGTTTGACCGCTTTTCGCAAGCCTTATGCCCAGCAATTTTTGAAATTAACTTTGCATAGAATTCGATTTTGTTCTGCCTCCGGAGTCGGCGCATTCTGCATTCAAATTCATCGACAACCACAACGAACAGCCCGGGTGTTGCATGTTTTTTTTCACTCGACTGTCAGTGACACTGTTGCGCATGTTTTCCGCATGAAGGGCGCATTGCGCCTGATGATCGGCATCATTTCGATCTCCCGTCACGGGACGACGCTATGGTTCTTCAGGCCAAGATGCTGCCCGATGCGACTTTCGTCATTTGTCGAATAGTGGGCGGCGACAACCGAATTTCAGCAAATCCCAAATTGTATCGGTGGTCGGAAATCATGTAATATCTATATTTCCGCGATGATCCGCATGACTTATCCATTTGCAGCTTATCGTGTACCTGTAATATAATTAGCATCGATAACAGGATCGATCGGTTTCCAAGGTTTCGTACGACTGTCGTATAAGGATACCAAAAGATAAATCAAGTAAATATTCTGGACGATCTTGGGAACCGTACTTATATCACTTCCAACGAAAGACATGGATCGATTATATATTTACTCCGTCTGTCTGAAAAGTGAAAGTCACAAAAAGTGACAATATACTATAAACATGACGGTTGGAGTCACTCGATGCATCCATGCGCGTTGAGCGATCTGTTCGAATGTTCGACAAATTACGTTCACCTGACGAATGACTGCATTCCCGTATTTATATTCAAACAAGACGACTCGCGTGAGATATTTGTCTGACCTCAATCGTGTAATCTGATACGGAAAATTCGTTTCATGTAATATATACAGTCTGATGACCCTCGTGTATAAATGCACAAAAATGACGTGTCGCACAGATCATGTTCCTTTTAGACGCCTGTTCCGGGTTGCATCCGCTATGCTGGAGTCGAACGAGGTTGGTAAAAATATCATAATTATACACACTCGAAAAACCCGGATGTACTGCGGACCTATTGCATACATATTGAACATGAAAATTCAATATGCTGTATATATATTGCGGACATATTGCATATATATTGAAACGGAACATTCAGTATGTTGGATACATACTGCGGACCTATTGTATACGTATTGAACATGCAAATTCAATATGTTGTATATATACTTGTGGACATATTGCATATGTATTGAAATAAAAGTTGCCTATGTTGGATATATATTATAGACCTATAGCATACATATTGCACATTTGCAACATGCAGTGTGTTCACTATGTTTCCACTATGCGTATGCTATGCGAGATAAACAAAATAAGAATAGTAGGGAACACTCGAGCATCTTTACTACGATTAACATGTATCTAGCTAGGCAGAAAGGAATACGAATGGGACTATCAAATTTTATCATACCAACGAATACACAAAATAATGTTCTACTCGTGCACTTTCTATTTACAATACGCAAAATGATGTTCTACTCGTGCACTTTCTATTTACAAGATGCCAACCTAAAATCA
Organism: Cymbomonas tetramitiformis; assembly: GCA_001247695.2. Taxonomy (NCBI): domain Eukaryota; kingdom Viridiplantae; phylum Chlorophyta; class Pyramimonadophyceae; order Pyramimonadales; family Pyramimonadaceae; genus Cymbomonas; species Cymbomonas tetramitiformis. The sequence goes on from LGRX02015308.1 coordinate 2,884, forward strand.
ATGTATTCATCTAGAACGCTTGACGGGATGCTTGAAGTTGACGTTGTACTCGAGGCGGTCGATTTTCTCCATCTCGCTTCGCTCCAAAACAACCGATCTAAAATGGAAAGTAAAGAGCCAACACTTAGTAAAAAAGCGGAAACGCACAAAAGAATATTCTATTGAAAACATAAAGGACTTATCAACCTAGAATGTTTGAAGGGATGCTTGAAGTTGACGTTGTACTCGAGGCGGTCGATTTCCTCCATTTCGCCCTCCTCGAAAACAGCCAATCTGAAAAGGAAAGTAAAGAGCCAACACTTAGTAAAAAGCGGAAAAGCACAAAATAAACCTTTATTGAAAACATAATTAACAACCGAGCAACCTCAAATAAATGCGAATATGAACGCGAGATGAAAACCTAATATGACTTCGCCACGCGAACGTTTTCAGCGGATCTGAAAAACGAAACCAACCAACTAACGTTTAGTAAAGAAGAAAGAAATTAGCAGTCGTCAACGAAAGAAGCAAAGGAAAGTAAAAGGGGGATGTGGAGTGAGTTGGATTTGAACCAACTATATCGAGTGCAAAGGACTCGCGGGAATTTCCCGTTCACTCCCTAGTCAAAGTTTCACGCATGCCAAGTATGAGCGCGCGAAGCACACACAAAATAATACACACGCATAACCAAAACATGCACTGCAAACCAGTGCCATATTGCAACCTGTGAGAATTAAAAATATCACAGCACGCAACTCACTGGTGAGGCTGCTGCAACACTGCTGACGGCGAACTGTGAAGAGTGCAATAACGTAAGTTTGAACTTGACCGTTCAGAAAATTCGAAGTGCTCAAAAACTTTCCCTGCCGTTCAGAAGTCACATCGCATCGGATCGACTCGTCATCGTCATGCGAGCACGATCGACGATGACGACGATGATGACGATGCGATGCGATGCGATGCGATGTGACGATGATGACAATGCGAAAGACTACGCGCAACGTGATCAATCCATTGCAATGGTGTAGTGGGTTAGCGTTGCTCTTACACCCTTGAGGTGATGGGTTCGAGTCCCAGTGAAGGGTTTTACCAGACCATATTTTGGGCCATTTCGGGGGGACTTCTTGAGTATTTTGGGGGTACTTCTTGAGTTACGAATTCGGCCGTTCGATTCACGAACGAGGGGTGCAGATTCTCCTAAAAATTAAAATTCCAAAATTGTTTCCCCGAAAATCGTTCAATCTGTTCAATACTACTGCAATACGTGAGGGCTCATTCTAATACGCGACCGCTTGCAGGCGTATTGAAATGGCGTATTGGAGATGGGTCGAAAAAGTGCCAAGTCAGTTTTGCGAAGATCCGTCTGACGTGGCACTGGCAAAGCTGACATCAGCAGTTTTCAATACATCTCCAATACGCCATTTCAATACGCCTGCAAGCGGTCGCGTATTGCAGTGAGCCCTCTTGTATTGAAGTAGTATTGAACAGATTCTCCTCTAAAAAGTTTTTTAAATTTTTGTAAAGGCCAATATGCGTGCAACCGCGTGCAACCGCCTGCAGAGCTCAAGGCAGGGATCACTTCAATACGTGAGGGCTCACTTCAATACGTGAGGGCTCACTTCAATACGTGAGGGCTCACTTCAATACGTGAGGGCTCAAGACCTTGAGCCCTGCCTTTAGCCCCCCCGTTCAGTATGCTGCGGAAGTGTTGAAGTGAGCCCTAAAAAAGTTGAAAAAACATGTTCTTCAATTCTGGTGAGACTTGTTATATGGACTCGGGAGCTATATTTTGCGACATAGCTTGTGTGCGTTTTTTGTGGGGGGGGTCCGAAAACCTACTTTTGGGTTATTGCTTTACTTGAAAGTTCCTTCATTATATCGTCAATATGTCCGCAGTATATGTCCAACATATTACAGCATAGTTGCAGTACATTTTCGAAGGGTGATGGGCGTGGTAAAGGGGACTTCAATGCAGTATGGTCCGAGGAGATCAAATTGTTCATGGTGAAAAGCGACCTCGCCATGAACGATCCCCTCAATCATCATCACCAAGTGATGCGGAGCGACATCGAACCGGCTTGCCTTCGGCTAGAGCCGCCGCCCTCGTCCAAGGGAAGGCGCCCCCCCCCGTACAACAATCTTCGTTAGCCAAGCGCGCGATGAGAAATCCCGCGCAAGGCGGGTGCTTAGCCGATCGAGAGCCGATCAAACCTTCCAATGCTCGGGAGGGTACATCGCTCAAACCCCCTCCCAATATCAAGCTCATATTCCCGGAAGATTGGAGTACCGCGGAAGGCTTCCGCGACCCGGAGTATGAAACGATTACGAAGAAGGAACGCCTTTCGGCGTGGATTGCGCCTCCACATCTTCCAATATCTACGAGGGAACTGGAGTTGTCCGCGAGGTAGCACCCTTTCACTTTCTTCTCGACGTCGAGGTTGTGTCTTTCTTGCTTCACAGGACTCTTTGCTACATGTATGCAACATGGTTACCATATGTTGCATACATATTGAGATTATATTGTAGGGATCCTGGAACACATTGCAGGAAAGTCGATCCGCACTATGTGGAAGTGGACACGGTATGGCATCATAAGTGGCTGCCAACGCGACTGCTCCCGCACGATTTCTCCAGATTGGCGCACGATTTATCTCCAGACAATACCGCGTGGCCGACTTGGTTACCACCTTCCGACATCTTGGAGCTAGAACCGGCAACGGTAACCTTTAAGGGGAAATCGTTTCGACTTGTTCCACCGGTGCCTAATTGCTTGCAACGGATTGTCGAAAGGATTCGTGGCATGCAAGAGGCAAGGTAAGGGACTCTCGTGGGGCATGATTTCCCTCCCACCATTCATCACGTGGCTCGCTGCAATAGTGCTGCAGTACGCTATCGTGATGGTTGCAGCATGTTGATGGGATGTTGAAAACATGTTGGGAGGATATTGTGCAGAGATGCGGGCGAGGCGCCCCCCGAGGCGCACGAGGCCCAAAGCAAGGAGTCCCCCCCGCCGCCCAATGCTGAGGCACCCACGAGCCCTCCACTAGCCGGCGGGAGTGCAAGGTAAGGGACTCTCGTGGGGCATGGTTTCCCTCCCACCATTCCTCACGTGGCTCGCCGCAATAGTGCTGCAGCACGCTATCGTGATGGTTGCAGCATGTTGATGGGATGTTCAACACATGTTGGGACGATATTGTGCAGAGATGCGGGCGAGGCGCCCCCCGAGGCGCACGAGGCCCAAAGCAAGGAGTCCCCCCCGCCGCCCAATGCTGAGGCACCCACGAGCCCTCCACTAGCCGGCGGGAGTGCAAGGTAAGGGATTGTTTGCAGCATGTTTGCAACATGCATCAACATGCCTGCAACATACCACATATATGTTGTATTACTTGTGCACGTGCCATGCAGGGCCGCCGGAGAACTACACGCATGAGTTTGTCAAGCGAATGGGCGAAATACACGAGGCACTTTCCAAATCAGGTTGGTCGAAAGCGGACATGGCGGAACGTTTCTCGGCCACCGGATTCAAGTTGCCCGCCGCATTCGCAAGGTTGTCGTACTTTAACTTGGCGTTGGATTGGCTCTATGATCCTATGCACGAAATCATGAACTTGGGAAACAGGCTTGCAACAACGCTGCTTGGGCTGGATTTCAACGAGGCCGCGCGCAAATTTGCTGAGGAGGAGGGCCTGCACCCAGAATGGGGGCAAACGGAGTGGGTGCAGAATTCGAAAGGTGAGTTTTGTATTAGTGCAACATTTCTGTAATTGTGTTCAATATGTCATACATGTGTTGACGGTATACGGCAACACGGACAGGGGAACCGCATGAGGTGTACAAAATGACAAACGGTCCATGGGGGATCCCACCGCGTCCGAAGGCTTCGACCACCTTACGTTCTCGGGAAACAGCACTCGCCTTCTTGAAGGAGTTGCGGGGAGTCACCCGGTGGGGCGATGGGCATAAGCATTTGTTGCGCACCTCAACCGCCTCCAACGGCGCAAAATACGCAAAGCACCTCAAGGCGCATGCGGCTTTGAAGGCTTTCGAGTCCAAGTTGTTGGCGGTATTGTCCTCTTGGCCTCGCGATGATGGTGAAGTCGGCAATGCGCTGCAGGACATTGTGTCCAAACTGACTATCATCATACGGGAATGCACTGCGCATTCCATAGAACCTCGGGTACGTATTCAATGTTGGTGTGATATGAGTTCCACATGTCACGGGTATGTTGAATATATGTTACAAACGTATTGATTCGTACGTGCAGGATATGGAGTATTTGAGAGAGCGGACCAGACTTTTCTTTGAGGACTTGGAAGCGAATGGTCCTCCACAGTGGCTTGCAATCAACACCCATAAAATCTGGCACTGGGCCGATCTGCTCCTGCGATTCGGACCTGTGCGTGAATGGTGGATGTATGCCTTCGAGTCCATGAATGGCAAGCTAGCTAGGTGGGTGAAGAACAATGCGTTCCCCGTGGCAAGCATCATGAACGGCTATCTAAGGTTGAAAACCTTGCGCTCCCTACGAGGCATCCTGACCATGCTTTTGAACCGAGAAAGAGCTACTGCCGGCCGTGTCCCGCGGGCTTTGATGGCGGGCCCCGCTCCCGGCATCGTGGTCACTACCTTCGGGGAGAAGGGCAAGCCATTGGAGCTAACGTCCTTGGAGATTGACCACTGACCCGCTGGATGCGAGCGAGTATTCCCGCTTACCGAAAGCTTTTTCAACAACATGCTGAGTACGACCTGTTCCGGCGGAGGTGCAACCTGCAAGCTCGCACGCATGTACTATCTGTAGTATACCTGCAACATATTGTCAACTTGTTTCTGTATGTTTATCATATATTGTAAGTATACTAAGAATATGTTGTCATCACAGGGAGAATGCCGCGCGCTCTAAACAAGCACTGCGGTACCGACAAGAGGTGGGTGTTGTGCCCGCGATCGCGTTCGGTCCATTGGAGGACCCTGAAGGATGGCTTGGTCGTCAATACACGGCTTACGAGAAGTCGCTCATGATGGGTCCCGAACCCATGTGTTCCAAGTACAACAAGGTGAACATCGGCGGTGTCTTCTATCGCACTAGAGACGGGGACAAAGGGAAAGTGACAACCCAGTGTTTCGTCCGCGCATCCTTCCCCAAGAATGATGCCGATGCCGATGACGAGTGGGAGGACAGGTACGACCTCAACCACCAGTTTGCATGCTTCTTTGCCTTTTCGTATATCTCTGCAACATATATGCAATACGTCCCCAACATATTGAGGGTATGTTGTACGTATATTACAAAAACATTGAACATTTCGTGCGCAGGTATGGTATCATCAACGCCATTCTGCGGGTTAGCATTGGCGGTGTGCTCTACACTTTTTAAAGTGTGATTGGCTACCCGTGCCCACGGAAGCTCAGATCGCAAGCTTCAAGCTGAAGAACTCCATCCTCGGCGTGGACAAGGTGTCCAAGGCTTACTACACCTTCAACCCATGGGACACCTCCAAGTACACTATGGACAACCGAGAGCCCTACCTCCTGGCCAATCAAGTCCAAGCGCAAGTAGTGATAGTCAAACACCCCTGCATGGATTCAGCGGTGATACTTGATACGAGCGACCGCAATATGGAGAAACTTGCACTCGTTGATAGGCCCGTAGGTAGTGATGGTCACTTTGACACATGCGGGAAGACATGTAGAGTCGGTGGCGAGCTCCTTCTGTGTGAGAGGGCAGGCTGCAAAGAGGCTATGCACGTGCGATGCGCAGGTTGCCATAGCCACACATTTTTCCTAGAAGGCACCCAAATTTTTTTGGTCAATTTTTCGATGAAGCACCCAAATTTTTTTGGCAATTTTGAGAAGGCACCCAAATTTTGATAAAAATTTTCTTGTCCATATTTAGCTATAAGCATGCGGGGAAGGCTCTGCGCGGAGGGTTTGAGGCTTGGAGGCGCCCAAGGCGGTGGGGCGGTGGCTAGGAGGGGCGGAGGCGCGGACGGGCGGAGGCGCGGAGCGTGATAGTTATGTGACGAGATAACTAGAGGATGACGAGTTAATCCCCGAGTGTGGAGGGTGTGTGACGCGGTAAGATGAAATAACGCGGTGAGATGAAATAACGCGGTGAGATGAAATAATGCGGTGAGATGAAATAACGCGGTGAGATGAAATAATGCGGTGAGATAGCATAATAAGGTATTTAGATAGCAATTTGTACCTCACTTGCTGATTGCATATTACGGTAATAATATTCCTGATTTTAGCCTTAACGTTAAGACATTCAAGACAGTAGACACCGAAAGCCACGCAAACGCAGCCGTGGCATCGACCAGCCGACCCCGCGATCGACGCGAGCTCTCCATGATATCGTCACGTCGATCGATGTGGCCACGCATGTCACCCAAATTTTCCCAGAGCCCCCCATATTTCCCAGAGACCACCAGATTTGTCCGGACACCCCAGATTTTTCCTAAAATGCACCCAAATTTTTCAAAATTTTGAAATTTTTTTAAGCCAAAATAAGCACCCAAATTTTGAATAAAATTTTTCAAAATGTGTGGCTGCCCCAATGCGCAGGGCTCACCGACATCCCCACTGGAATGTGGTACTGCAGAAAGTGTGATGACGCATAGTAGTGCCTCTGTACACATTTGATATACCTGTAATATACCAGATACGTATTGCGGACATATTGTAAGTATTATGCAATATGTGAGCAGCAGGGGGGTCTTGCCCCTTTACCCCATGCAGTCATGTGTTGCATAATTCACTCTGATTGTAGACATATTGCACATGTACTAAAGATATTATGCATGAGGGAATGTTTCAATATGTGTTCAACACATATATTGCAAACGTGTTGAATGATTCATCTGATTGTAGACATATTGCACATGTATTGAACGATTCCTTATGCGTGAATGTTTCAACATGTGTTCAACACATGTTCAATACGTGTGTTGCGGGCGGTTGCAGACATATTGAACACCCCTCCAATCGTTTTGCCTTATTTCAATACATCGGGGCCCCAATTCAAAAAGCCCCCCAAAACCGACTTCTGCGATACGCGTCCAAATGCCGTGAAAACTTGTCCCCATAACGCTAGACCCTTCCTTAGATGATACCAAGTGCTAGTGGGTGAGTCTGGCACCATTTGGGTGCCCATGCTAGCATACTCATTTTCGCTGTGTCCAGGCTGATCGCGGTTCAATAGTTTGGCCAATATGTTACACGTGTATTGGAATATCCAGATATTAGCATACCGTCTTCAATATGCCTCCAATATGCCTCCAATACGTGTTCAACACGTGTATTGAACCCGTCTAGAAACGTAGGGTCCCCTGGCATTGTGTAGGGCCCTTTACCCGACCAATAATCATGTGGAATGAAGGGTATGGTCCCCCTTGGGTATTTGAAGATTAACTTAAAACCTTTACCTGTCCACTTTTTGAGGTTCTTTGGAGACAATGGTAGGATCCAAATTCCCTCAAATCCCTCCGAAGTCCTGGCCGCCTCTAGGCCACGGGACAACGTCTGCATAACAGCAGATGCTTCCCTTAGAACCCCACCATCAAAGGGTGGGTTTCCATAGACCTTTTTCCCTTTTCCAGTGACACTGTTGACATATGCATCTCTTGCAAGTCCATCCCACCCTATCTTCCCTTTGTGGCAAAAGGGTCTCAACGCCTCCTTCATAGCTGCCGTGGGAATGCACCTCCTTGATTTGATTCCTGGGTGAGAGTTTACAGGGTTACAGAAAAGCTCACATCCGTCCTTTCCTAAGCCTCTCTCATCTATGATGATATCTAATAAATCTCTTCTTATTGCATAACAATTCTTCGGGTCACCCGACTCAGTATTACATGCTATAAGTGCCGAGTGGATATCATTGGCCCGTTGTGTGTAATTGCTGATCGATGTCTGGGGTGTATCAGTTGTCAGCCTATTGGCTATTACCCTTCGGGTGGCTTAAGCCACCCTAACAGCGATTTAGGGTGGCTTAAGCCACCTTAACGTTTTCAATTATTACGGGAGCTATCGGTACCGGAAGGTAGATTTTTTTAGCTCAAAATGACGGCGACATTGTCTTTTTTTAGACACTATGTGCACTATTCGGCGAGCCCAAGTTCCCGGTGAGCAATTTTGGGAAGTATCCAAGAGGGTGCAACATTTAGTAAAATTTGAGCGATTTTCCCGGTTTTTTGCATACCCGTGCTACTTCAACCGAGATTTTGAGGGTCAAGATGACCTCGGATCAAACTTTTGGCAAGACACTGCAGAAAGAGCAGCTCGAGATCTTGACAACATGGGTCTCCAAATTTTGAAAGCGTCTTAGAGGAAGCCCCCGGTGAGCTAATTAGCTTAAGGTGGCTTAAGCCATCTTAAGGAAAATTGGGAAATACCCACCCTACTTCAACCGAGATTTTGATGAAGGTCAAGATGAACTCAGATCAAACTTTTGATAAGACACTGCAGAAAGAGCAGCTCAAGATCTTGACGACACAGGTCTCCAAATTTTGAAAGCACCGCCGAAGAAGCCCCCATGAGCCCTTTAAGTTAGGGTGGCTTAAGCCACCTTAAGCTGCGGGTAATAGGCACTATGCCACTCAACTAACTTCCAGAATTCTTTCTTTTTGATGTACTGTAGGTCTTGGAAGTTGTGACTACCATCGTTGTTTGTGTCTATGGGCGCAGCGGCTACTGCTACAGTGCCTTTCCTAGTATTTGACAGCCTGTACATGCTAGCCTCTGGTAGGGCAGCAAGTGGTCTAAAGGCTGTTAAGTCATTGTCTATTTCTGCTAAGGGGAAGATTTCGGAGGGTCTGGTGATGCCACCCCTTGTGTTACTGCCTTCTATTATCAATCTCGGGTCTCCCGCTGTGGCTTTTCTGATAGTCTCTTTTATTTCCTCCTGCTGGTTTTCCCTTAACTGGTGTAGTTCATTTCCTTCTCCTGGGCAGTTCAGTTGGATATGTGTGTAGGTGCATTGTGCTGTTGTGCCGCATTTCTGGCAGGTCGGGCTTTCACCCATTCCCATCCTATGTGCTCTATGTGGGGATGCCTGTAAGCCTGTGAGTTCCCTGCACCTATAAGCCGTGAAGTACTTGGATGCAATCTTTGATATATCCTTGATTGGTTTCACATGATTCTCCTCCAATAGTCTGAGTGCCCTGCCTTGTCCATGCATGTCTTTCCACTTTTTGTGGTGGTTCAATCTTTGGAGTCTCCTAATGTGGTTCCTGATGCCTCCCGTTATGGATTGTTCATGAAAGAGGAGGGAAAAATCTAAATCCCCGTCTTCATCGAACCTAAGCTGTCTCCCGCTGTATCTAAATGCCGCTCTTTTGGCCGTCCTACAGTATCTACTTTGTCATGGAGCCTATCGTTATTGTGCCCTCTGATCCATTTAATCAGGAGTTTCGCTTGTCCCGTTGTGTTGTAAAATCCTAATTCTTCCAGAATCAGTCTAATGGCTACCAAGTCCCTTCTGTTTGGCTCTTGCATAAGGTCCCTGACATTTAGGGTTCCAGGGTCACGGTTTACAGCATTGATAGTTGCCATAGAGTCAATTACATGGGTAAGGGGAACCAAGGTGTTCAGAATTTCATGCTTCCGATCTTGGAGTAACTTTCTGAGACCTAAAATTTCTGCAGTAGTAGGGCTAGGTTTATGGATGTTATCTATGATTCCTGCTGTGGGTGAAGTAATAGGCGTTTCCCTTGGTATGTTATGTTTGCTCATGACTGGTGTTGAGTCTCCCTCCTCAAATCTCATGTATGCTGCTCCGCAACTTGCAAAAGATGAGCTTTTGTAGAGCGATCCGTCACTTGCAAAGTCAAAGCTAACCCTATTATCTGCTCCGTCATGTGTGCCCTGTTCTTCATCTTCTGATGCACTCGGGCAGCTAAATTCACTGTTATCCGCTGCACATGAGTTGTCGCACCTTGCTCTGAAAAGGTCTTTGAGTTTATCTCCAACATATATATGTTAAGTATGTCTCGGCTCCCGGTCCTTCTCCTGTGTTGATCCTAGCTGTACTGTTGGCATGCATTCTCAAAAAGTTTTGGTTCACCGGCATTAGGGTTGTACCGTCCTGCAGTATTTGATACTCATTAACTGATAAAGTCTTCAGTCCTGTTTTGTCCGGTATGTATATCCCTTCTTGATCCTTGATGTACATTTTCAGTTGTAAAGTACCTGAGCCGGTGTCATGTCTCTGAACTGTGACTAGCTTTATCCCTTCCTGGCCCATTCCTGTCCCTTTCCAGCACATCATACCCTCCTCCGGGGCTTGCGGTGTGTCTCTGTATTTGGATTTAACCTTCCGCAGTTCTGCCCCTGACTCATCACATATAACTTCTGTCTGGAGGGCTGAAAACCATGATGGGGGTTCTGTTCCTTGTAGGCTATGCTTTGCCCGTAATTCTTCCCAGCTAAGCATAAGCCCTCCACAAGACTGAAGAAAGGAACCCATGTATCTAAGATTCCGAGTTGCAACTAGCATACTTATCTTCTCATACACAGGTTTCGGGAGTGACGAGTAAAGGAAGGTCTGTAGTTCCTCGTAATCCTGAAGGGTTGAATGCTTTGTGTCTATAGAGTATCCATATTTTGACAATATGTAGCTCACCCGTTTGAACCAGTTCCCACCTTTGTCTGTGGCTTTTTTGAAAGGTAGGTGGTGGGATAAAGGAGAGCCCTGAATTTTGAGTTCCCTCGCTTCTCTCTCCATGACATAACTTGCCATTCTGCTCCATGTGCTGCTGTTGTCTCTGTACAGGTGTGCATTCGGTGTGCCGTGTGTTCCCTGTATGATCTGGTCACTCCAATATTCGTATTCTGCTGTATTGCATAGTGTGATTAAGGTTTCCGAGATGCATGTAGCATGGGCAATGTCTGTTACATTGTCAATCCCCAGTCCTCCTAGTGCGGCCGGTGTCCAGACTAATTGATGGTTTGTGTCTATGGGACAATTTAAGTATCTCAAGACAAAGTTTGCTATTGTGCCATCAATTTCTTTTGCTACATTGTTTTTTTCCGTGCAAATAATCGATGTAACTTTCAAGGGATATGCCATTCTTGGTACAACAACCGCATTGATTATGTAACGAAGCTGGTTCAAGTTTAAGGTTTGTGTTTGAACTGACAGCAAGCTTTGGGTGAGCTTATCCATAAGTATCTGCTTTTGGTGTTCCCATCCGCCATCTAGCGCAAACCAAACCCCTAAGTATCGATTTGCTTCAGTTCTGTTGCTATATTCAAGATAGGCAGGGGTCTTGGGCGGAAGCCATTCGGACCATGTGTTGGGCCCTTCCTCTCCGTCTTCGATTTTCAGCATACCTCCGGACATGAGTTTCTTTTCCAATTCAGTATGCCTTTCATATGCCTTACCCCTCTGTCTTGTAGGTTTCCTGTGGGAGTACTTAGATTTTTTTTAGCATTAATGGGAATCCCTATGAACCTCATGAACTCATTGATCACCCCGAGCATGTCCTGTACTTCCTCTTTTGATTTCCCTATCAGGATGATATCATCACAGAAGAATCTGGCAAAGATGTTAGGCGGTGAATTCATGTTCAGCCATTTCCTGTTCTTCTGGGGTGATGTAGCTCCCGGGTTTATGGTGGCATCTCTCGGTTTCTCCATGAGCTGAGTCAAAGGTTGTGCTACTTCAGAGAAGCCCAGCATGTACCGCCGGTAGTACCCAGCCAACCCCAAAAATTGGCGCACATGCGTGGCGTTTCCCAAAGCGGGCCAGTCCCTGATGGCGGCCAGCTTGTCATGTTGAGGTTGACTTCCTTCCCGTGAGATAACGTGCCCCAGAAAGCGTATCTGGGTCTGCAATAGTTGACACTTAGACTCCTTGAGGTAGATACTGTACCCTGGTTCTCACAGACTTCGAGAAATTGCTGGAGATGGGAAAGATGCTCCTCCAAGGTGTTGCTGAAGAGGATACAATCGTCCAGGAATATTCTTACAAAAGGAAGATGTCCCAGAGCGCGCTGCATGCGGCTCTGATAGCAGGAAGGACTGTTGGTCAACCCCATGGGCATCACCAACCACTCATACGAGCCATAGGGAGAAGTGAACGCCGTCTTTTCCACATCCTCGGACGCCATAGCCATCTGCCAGAATCCATCGACCGCATCGAAGGAGGAGAAGTACTTGGCCCCATGCATGGAGTCGAACAACTGCTGAATGTCGGGAAGTGGATATTTGTCCTTGACAGTCAGGCTGTTGATGGCTCGGAAGTCGCAGACCATTCTGAGTACTTCAGGTTTCCCAGGCTTGGGAACCATCAGCACTGGTGCAGCGAACGGACTTGAGGAAGGTCTGATGTAGCCCTTGCTCAGGAGTTCATCCAAGCGTTCTCGCAGTTGAGTCAGCTCCACCATGGACATCTTGTAGGGCCTCTTAGCGGGCTCGATGCCATTCCATCCCTCTTGCATTCTCACATGGGCCACTTCATCTTTTCGCAGGGCGTCAAAGTTGGGCAGCGCTTCGCGAATTACTCGAGGTGAAAAGGACTCGATCAGCTTCTGAAACTTCTTTCTCCACTCGGGGGAGATTGAAGGGTCCTCCAAATTCTCGCTGGTGGCCACCGCTGATAACATCGAAGTCCCTACCAGAGGTGTCGCATAGGCCACTAAGATGTCGTGGGGTGTCGCGGCACTGTCCATTCCCGCATATCTGCGTCGAGAGGCTTTGATCTCCTTGGTCGCTTGGGCCGCTGATAACATTACCATCGGTTCCAGAGCCATCGCGGTTCTCTCGCCTCTGCGTGTAGAGCTACGCCCCGGCGAACATCCCCGTATCCGCACGGATTTGCCATGCTGGCGAAACTTGACTGATCCCCACCCATCATAGTCCAGCGTGACCGGCGAGAGGTGTCTCAACCACCTTCCTCCGAGTACAATGTCCACCTTGATGCCCAGAGGAAGTACTCGCATCTTGATGACCTCGGAGTAAGTCCCCTCTGAAGTCTCGGCGGTCAGCTTGCCGTAAGCGACTTGCGCAGAGGTCTGCACTGACCCATCCGCGAGGGTAACGTTCAGCGGCATCCCATTAGCGCGAACTGTGAGGTTCAATCTCTTGACGCACTCACTGGAGATGAATTCATCCGAGGCACCCGAATCCACCAGCACGCGCACTCGCTGTCCCTTCAGCAAATTTATCGAATTTATCCGAATTTATCCGAATTTATTTGAATTTATTTGATTTTATCCGAATTTATTCGATTTCATCCGAATTTGTTCGAATTTATCCGATTTTATCTGAATTCATTCAAATTTATTCGAATTTATCCGAATTTATTCGAATTTATTCGAATTTATCTGATATTATTCGAATTATTTCGAGTTTGTCCGAATTTGTTCGAATTCATTCGAATTTGTTCGAATTTATTCGAATTTATTCGAATTGAATCGAGTTTATCCCAATTTTTCGAATTTATTCGAGTTTATTCGGATTTATTCGGATTCATTTAAATTTATCCGAATTTATCCGAATTTATTCGAATTTATCTGATTTTATTCGAATTATTTCGAATTTATCCGAAGTAATTCGGATTTATTCGAATTTGTTCGAATTTATTCAAAAAATTTTGATTTTTTTGAATTTATTTAAATTTATCCGAATTTATCCGAATTGATTATAATTTGTTTGATTTTATCAGAATTTATTCGAATTTATCCGAATTCATTCGAATTTATTCGATTTTATCAGAATTTATTCGAATTTATCTGAATTTATTCGAATTATTTCGAATTTATCCGAATTTGTTCGGAGTTATTCGAATTTATTCGAGTTTATTCGATTTTATTTAAATTTATCCGAATTTATTCGAATTTATTCGAATTTATCCGAATTTATTTAAATTTACTAGAATTATTCGGAATTTATTCAATTTGATTCGGATTGATTTTAGTTTGTTGGAGGTGATAAGAATGTATCAATGTGCTTTCATTTTTTCGAGTTAATCCGAAATAATTTTGAATATTTTCAATTTGTTTGAATTTATTTCAAGTTATTCGAATTTCTCAAGCTTTTTCATATTTATTTGAATTTACACTAAGATACCACACGAAGAAACGAGAATTCAAACGGAGAATCGTGAAATCCCACCGAGAAATTGGAATTCTCACGAGGAAATTGAAAATTTGACGATGACATATTTCCCGCG
>LGRX02015310.1:0-12520 GCA_001247695.2 Cymbomonas tetramitiformis
CAGTACCTTACTACACTATTTGTAATGTCTATGCCGTTCAAACCCGACCCTACTGGAGGCAAGCCCTATCAGATATTTAAGGCCCGTATGGTTGGTGACGGCAGCCGAACCGACGGCTACCTCCCTTGGGAGACTTCATCAGCCACCCCAGACATATCAGCTTTCAGACTGCTATTCATATATGCAGCTCTATTTCAGCTGGTGGTGTCACATGTCTTAGGCCTTTATGCATGCTAAGCTTGAGTTCCCTGTGCGGATTCAGTTTCCTTCTGGCTATTCTTTTAAGGGATACAGCTATGCATTACTATCATATGCACTATATGGTCTCAAGATTGCCGGTGCATCCTGGCAAAGGATGGTTAAGAACAGTTTATGCTCAGTTTCCAGTACATGGGACAGTCATTAAGGCAGTCTACACATGATGCCTGTATCTATTTCATTTACACGCCTACGGTTAAGGCTATGTGTGTGGTATATGTGGATGAGTTTGGTATGGTTTGTTCTACGGCTCTTGAGAGGGCCTTCTGGACAACTTTCAGCACAACCTTTAAGGCCAAACACCTGGGTCTTATATCCTCTATCCTTCAGATGACAGTACAACACGATGATCAGGGAGTCTACCTCAATCAGTCACGGCAGATTAAAGACCTTATGACTGCTAACAGCATACTTATAGGAAGAATGATCTGGTAATATATTCGTAACGGGTGAATATATTAGCAGTAAAGCACAGAAAACACGCAGGGCCGGGTGCTCGGAACGGTGATAACATAAACTGATACAGTAGAAGAATTACGGCAGTGAGTTTTCTAGCAGGTGTGTGTCATACGGTGACACACGACCAGTGACACACGCAACAAGGGGTGATGCTAGGAGGAGCTGGACCCCCATACAGTGGGGGGGAATTTCAGCCTCCCCGTGACACCACCTCACCCCGAAGGTGTGAGTGGCCATGCAAGAGCAAGGAAAACCCTAAGCCCTAACCCAATGTCAATTTAGTGTCCAGGCCGAGGGGGCCTTTTCCAACCCAGCTAGAAGCACATCCGTGCATGGGCGCTGCCTAGGCATCTAAGAGACATATAAACAGGCTAGGCGGGCTAGTCCCGCTCTACGGTCTTCGTACATCAAGGCAAGCATCTACAAGCCGCGACGTGATTGCGGAACGGCGGCGGCGGAGTTCTTGATTGCAGAAGTCCTCGAGCGCCACGAAAACGATGAATCAGCCAATGCCCACGCGGTGCCAAAGCCAAAAGCGGCCTGGCACCACCAGAGCGAATGCGTCGCTGAAGAGGGGATAGGGAGGTGGAAGGTGGAAAATGCGGTGAGGGAACGCGATCGAGGCCATGGGGAGGAACTCGAAAGGGATGATGGAGAGGGGCGAAGTGGGCGTGGCAACATCACCACACACCACTAGATGGTCAAGAGGTGGGGTGCAAGGCGAGGGCGAAGGGGGTGGAGGGACGAAGTCGAAGGAGTCAAAGCACTCGTTGTTGATGGCGAACGCGATGGACTCGAGCTTGGTGCTTGGTGTGTAAGCACCACCAGGCACCACCAGACCACAGTCCAAGGGAAGATGTCGTTGTCAAAGCAAGTCCAGTGCAGACCGAACTGCGGCCATGCGCGCACGCTGGCGTAGCGAGGCCATGATGTCAGCGGCTGCAAAATCTGGAAGGCGCGTCGATAGGGTTTTGTGGGTGAAAGGTAACTTTTCGAAAAATTAACCAAATCAAGCGATGGAGAAGTCAAATTGGGGTAGAATTCGACGAGGAAAACGGTGGTGACGTCAAAAACGTCGTACGGTAAACCAGTCACCCGGCAGCAGAGGCGCTGCTGGCCAGAGTGTTGAAGGACGTTGGGGAGACACGCCTGGAACGAAGCAGGATGCCAGAATTACGGTAAAAGTTGGAACGGATAAGAGCGGATTTGAACGGCAAAGTAAACCACCAATCACAAACGGTAGGCGGAGTACTCGAACGGGCAAAGACGGTAACGGAGATGTCTTCACACCGCTGACGGATAGGAACGAAGCAAGATGCCAGAATTTCGGCAAAAGTGGTAACGGATAAGAACGGATTTGAACGGCAAAGTAAACCACCAATCACAAACGGTAGGCGGAGTACTCGAACGGGTAAAGACGGTAACGGAGATGTCTTTAAACCGCTGACGGATTAGAACGGATAAGTACGGATGTAGAATCGGTGATGAGGCCGAAGCGAGTAAAATGTTGTGAGCACCACTAGCGCGGTACGGGACCGATAACCTTATAGGAAGAATGATCTGGTAATATATTCGTAACGGGTGAATATATTAGCAGTAAAGCACAGAAAACACGCAGGGCCGGGTGCTCGGAACGGTGATAACATAAACTGATAGAAGAATTACGGTAGTGAGTTTTCTAGCAGGTGTGTGTCATACGGTGACACACGACCAGTGACACACGCAACAAGGGGTGATGCTAGGAGGACGCTGGACCCCCATACAGTGGGGGGGAATTTCAGCCTCCCCGTGACATACCCGAGAGACTCTTCCGCACCCCTATGGACTCTAAATTGGTGATTACGAAGCCATCGGACCCTGACCTAACACTGGTCAAGCCCTATTGGTCTATCCTTGGGTCTCTGCTCTGGCACAGCCGCACTTCACGGCCAGATATCTACTATGTTGGTATCTACCTATCACAGTTTGTGGCCTATCCCTCAGAGGACTCAATGAAAGCTCTTATCAGAATTGCGCAGTATCTGGATTGCACGGCACACTACAGGATGGCCTTCTACTACCCTGATAGGCCAGCACGTGTGCTCACACTCTTTGTGTACTCCGATGTTGACCTGACCAGAGACTTGGAAAATTCAGCGAGGTCATACTCTGGCATGGTTATATTCTTCTGTGGTATGGTTCTACAATATGGTACAGTCGGACAGACTATCACAGAAACATCATCTACGGGTTCAGAATATGTAGCAACATCTACTGCGGCTCAGCGGGTGGTGTCTCTCATGTTTATGCTGACAGAAATATTCGGTTACATTCAGCACCCTATTCAGGGACAACCCCCCTCTACTACTGGCCTGGATTCCGAAATCACCGCAGCAGAACGGGTTGCCACCGATATTGCATTCAGTTACCTTGGACTACAGCCAGGCACCCTTCTTACTAAGCTCCTGGACTATACTACACCTACGGGTACAGGAGTCGGTGGTGCCAGGCCTGATGGTAAGCCAGTAACGGATGAGCTTGAAATCTATTCAGAACCAGACCGCAAGCCATTGGACTATCAGAATATGAGGAGCACAGAATACCTACCAGCCTCAGCTATCTGCCCCAGATTAGAGCTTCCAATTCCTCTTCTACTGGATAATGATGCATGCAGGTCTATTGCTGAGAACATTCCCCTATCCCAGAAAAGCAAACATGTTCTGGTCAGATTCCATATGCTCAGAGACTTCGTCAGAGTGGGTTGGATTATTTGCTGGAGGGTACCTTCGGAGAAGAACCTGACTGACCCGTACACCAAGCCGGTTCCTCCCACCAAGAACATTGTGCCCTACTTCAACATGCTCTTTGACAACTACATGGATATGCAGAAGGCAGTTATTCAAGCTGCCGGATCTTTTGGATTTTCGACATGGAGGCCTACTCAGAAAGCAGCAGCTTGATCTGACTAACACGCTATTCGATGAAATTGACATTA
The DNA here is from genome assembly GCA_001247695.2 of Cymbomonas tetramitiformis. Classification (NCBI taxonomy): domain Eukaryota; kingdom Viridiplantae; phylum Chlorophyta; class Pyramimonadophyceae; order Pyramimonadales; family Pyramimonadaceae; genus Cymbomonas; species Cymbomonas tetramitiformis. Next base: position 3,692 of record LGRX02015310.1, read on the forward strand.
GGGTAGATAATTGACATTAGCTGTTTTTTGCGATATTTAGAAAATATATGTGCTGAAAAAGTTAATGTTGAAAATAATTTTGCTCGCAGGCCTCCGCAACGGTAAAATTACAAGACACGTAGGAAAATGTTTCCAAGACACGGTGATGCATGCAATTTATTTTCTGTGATGTAAATGGTAGCGAGCATGACATACAAAAGAAATGAGCAATTGCCATATCAGATTTCTCTAATAATCGTATTTACATTATGTACATCTATTTCGTGCGTCTTAGTCGGCTGATTCTATTCACATTTCAACATCGCTACCGTCGTCTAGCTCATTTTCCTCGTTTTCGCTATTGTCTTCATCGCCTACTGTTTCTTCCACTTGCCCGTTATCAATTCGTCTTTTCTTGGCTCTTTGCGCCAGCAGTGCGACTATAAGTTGCCCATACTGCTCATATGGGATACAACCTTTTGCTTCGTTAGCTGCGATGTTCCACGCTAGCAATATCTCTGCACTTTTGAAGGGCTCAGTTGACGGCGTATCGGATGCGTTCTCCCAGAAGGCTCCCGCTTTCGCTGCCAACACCTTTCCGAGTCTTCGCTCCTTAGTGTCCGTGTATGTCTTCACTTTCAGGTACTTGTACTTCAACTCCTTCGCGTAGACAATCCGTGCATGCACTCGGACAAGCATCAGGGGGTCCGACCATTCTTTGCCGTTGAGCTTGACACGGAATTGGCATACATCGTTGGCCTTCACGCCCGTGATTTCTCCGAAGCAAACGGCGTAGCTGTTTACGGTCATCTGATCGAACGAAACCTCCCATACCGGGTTGGCCACGTACGCTTCAGCTTTTCTAGCAGCCCGATTCACCGCCTTACGTTTGCCCGTGTACACGGCAATCGGTGCACGTTCTACGCGTTCTTGAATTCGGGCTGGAATTTCTGCTGCTGCTGGCATCTGAGCTTCGGCGAGTCTGAGAGGAGCTTCCAGGGCATGCACCAAAGGGGCATTCAAACGTGCGTGCAATTTGCTCGGCAAAACGAACGGGACATTGGGCTCCTCGAAAATGCCCTCCTCGGTCAGCTTTCGTTGCTTCCTCAACAGCTCCGCCCACCACGCCTCGTGGGTAGGTGTAAACGTCGTACTCAAAATGGTCCGCATCCCGTCCACCAGATCCTCGAGCTTCGTAAGCCCTTCTTCGGAGAAGGCTTTCGGTTTGACAAAATCAGGCAGGTTCTCGGGCATAGAGTTCAACACCTTGAGGCCCTCCTCTGGTAGCCACTTCTTGTCGGTGGAATACATCTTGTATTGCACGACCACTTCGCCGGCCTCGTTCTTGAACGCTTTGAAGGTCTGCTGCGTGGAGATGCCACAGACGTTCTCGTAGCGACCACCGAACCAGGTCTTCAAATCGTGCACTTTCGCCACCGCGGTCGTGAAGATGCCATCCGAGAAACACTCCTTTGCGATTTCCATCATTTCGTCAAGGGTCATCGCAAGCTTGCGTTTTAAGCGCACAGAAAAACGCGAGAACATCTGGTCGATGTTCTCGTGGGTGTGGCCGACGATTAGGAAGTTCACCTTCACCTTCTTGAACGCGCCAGACATAACCAACCAAGAGATATACGCCAAAAGCATAATGCTCTTGTTGGTGCCCACGTTGTCAAGCTGGACGTATAACACTTCCGGCATCGGGTACGGTTCCTCGCCATCCCCTTTACGACGGTGCTCTTGAATTCGAGTGATGTCACGATGCAGCACGTTCAACAGGAAGTTGGCGTCGTCACCGTAATTCGCGTAGTTGAAGTCCATAAACCGGCCAACGTTTTCGATGATGCTACCCATATTGTGCACGTCCAAGAAGTCCTTTCGGTCCAGATATGATGGCATGCGCCTGAAATGCGGCAGGCGCGTCGTCCATTGGGTCATCCCGTCAATGATGACAGAGGAATATTTCCACCACGTCTTGTTTTCCTTGATGCTCTTAGTCATGTTGGATTTTCGGCCGTGTTTGTAGAACTTCTCACGTTCGGCACGCGCTTGGTTAAGGTGCACCTCTCGCATTTTGTCGTATTGACCTGAAAAAAAAAAACGTTTTAATATACAAACTTCTAAAACAACGTAAAACGAATGCAAATACTATATTTTTCAGAATTTAGCTTACCGTGCTGGGATTTAGGTGTGCCCTCCTTCAAGAGTTTGATCGAAGCACATACACTGCACTGCGAAAAACGCTTGCACTTCGGAACTTTGAGCCAAGATTTGAACTCGTCTTTCCAGATTTCGTAGAAGTACGGCAAGGAGACTTCCTTGGATTTGCGGTCGTGAATAGATAAGGAATCGAGATAATCATCCCAAATCTCTTCTCTTGTCTTCCCCGACGGGAGATGCGTCTCAGGTTTATGTGGCTGGGGTTCACCCTGTTCTTCCGCATATTTCTTCACGAAGGCGACGACATTTGATTTTTTGTTGGACAAACGCCGATTTGCCTCGCTGCCCGTCAGCCCGTGAATGAAATTTGTTCTTCCAGAGAGAACCCGCTCGCGCACGTCGCAGAAATATCCTTGGCTTATTTTGTAAACCTTCTGGTAGAATGCCGAGCACACCTGTAAATATACAAGCAAGGTGAATTCTATAAAAAAGAAGAAAACCTTGCTCATTAGCTTAATGAGCAGTTTTGGCAAAATTTCAGGAATATGCACAAACATTTATACTTCAAGAGAATTTTATAAAAAAGAAGAAAACCTGCTCATTAGCTTAATGAGCAGTTTTGGCAAAATTTCAGGAATATGCACAAACATTTATACTTCAAGAGAATTTTATAAAAAAGAAGAAAACCTGCTCATTAGCTTAATGAGCAGTTTTGGCAAAATTTCAGGAATATGCACAAACATTTATACACCAAGGGAATTTTATAAAAAAGAAGAAAACCTGCTCATTAGCTTAATGAGCAGTTTTGGCAAAATTTCAGGAATATGCACAAACATTTATACTTCAAGGGAATTCTATAAAAAAGAAGAAAACCTGCTCATTAGCTTAATGAGCAGTTTTGGCAAAATTTCAGGAATATGCACAAACATTTATACTTCAAGAGAATTTATAAAAAAGAAGAAAACCTGCTCATTAGCTTAATGAGCAGTTTTGGCAAAATTTCAGGAATATGCACAAACATTTATACTTCAAGGGAATTCTATAAAAAAAAAGAAAACCTGCTCATTAGCTTAATGAGCAGTTTTGGCAAAATTTCAGGAATATGCACAAATATTTATACTTCAAAAGAATTTATAAAAAAGAAGAAAACCTGCTCATTAGCTTAATGAGCAGTTTTGGCAAAATTTCAGGAATATGCACAAACATTTATACTTCAAGGGAAATTTATAAAAAAGAAGAAAACCTGCTCATTAGCTTAATGAGCAGTTTTGGCAAAATTTCAGGAATATGCACAAACATTTATACTTCAAGGGAAATTTATAAAAAAGAAGAAAACCTGCTCATTAGCTTAATGAGCAGTTTTGGCAAAATTTCAGGAATATGCACAAACATTTATACTTCAAGGGAAATTTATAAAAAAGAAGAAAACCTGCTCATTAGCTTAATGAGCAGTTTTGGCAAAATTTCAGGAATATGCACAAACATTTATACTTCAAGGGAATTCTATAAAAAAATAGAAAACCTGCTCATTAGCTTAATGAGCAGTTTTGGCAAAATTTCAGGAATATGAACAAAAAGTTATTCTTCAAGGTAATTCTATAAAAAGGAAGGTAAACCACTCATTAAGCTAATGAGCAGTTTTGGCATACTTACCGGTCTGTCACATATGAAGAACATAAATATGAACCTTGAGTCACAAGTTCTGGTTCCGCTCTTCATAAGATCTCTTACCATCCATTCTTTACGATCTTTTTGAGACAAGTCCCAAAACATTTTGCGTTGAGCTGCTAAGGCTGATGGGTGAAACATTAATGAGCAAAACGATTTGCATTTGCATCGATAAATTGCAATACTTTCTATGTCGGACTGTGAAAGGTTTCGTTCTTTGATTGTTATTTGACTCTTTTCTTTGGGTTTTCTTTTTGCTGATGTATAAACTGCTCGTTCTTTACCGACCTTAGTTGTTTTCCCATTCAGCACACTTTCACTCTTTTCGTCACCCACGGAGTACGAACTAAAGCTTGCTTCAAGGCTTTGCGTTATCTCATTAAAGTCAACACTTGTGATCTTTCGCGTACTAGACTCTTGCGTGTTTATTGTGTCATCAGAGTCCGATGAGCGCTGAGTCGCGCGTGAGTCGCTAGTCTTTTGCAAGTTTGCAGTCATTGGAGTTTCTGCGCTTTTCGAGTGCATTGGCGTTTCAACGCACGGAAAGCATAATATATATCTCATCGTCGCAAACTGTTTTGTATAGCGATGAGCGACGAGCGTTAACTGGCGATGAGCGAAATACGTCGGTTTCTATTTCTATGATATCGTCTTCCTTCTGGGTGTAGTATATTGCAGGCTGTGAAAGGTCAATAACTTCGTCGATAGCTTCGTCAGCTATTTGCCAGAACGGCCCCATCAGAAAAATAGTCCAAAAATCTTATGAAGCAGATTTCCGTGAAATGAAAACGACAAGAGTCCATTCCGAGTTTCGTCAGGGGCGACAGCCGATGACTTTGAATTTGAATATTACGGTCGGTCATATTAAATTCATCGGATCGATCGACTAAACTTGACCAATTACATCATTCTGTACTCAAGTTCCCGGATCGAGTGCAGATGTCATCAATCGAAATCGAGAACATGAATGCAGATTCAAGTTCTTTGTCGCTTTCGGCCCGTCCAATAAAATACTTCGATTCGCAATTCTCGGATTTTGATGACGAGAGCACGGAACTTATTGAAATTTCATAAACTCGACCAGTCTTCCTCACAATCAAAAACCTACTTTGCATAACACCGCTTACAGCTCATCGCCTTCTTTTTTTTTACTTTTGCTGGAACCAAAATAATGGCAACTGTGGACCAATTTCGCGCATTGTTGAGCTCAGAAAACGTAATACAGCTACCCGACAAGCAGTGGTCTGTTGAGCGCGTGCCTTCTTTACAGGGCCATTGGCTGCAACTCTCAGTTTTTCTCGCAACTGCCGATGGCGGTACAATTCAGAGAAACTTGCCTCTTTTGCCAGCAAACGCCGATGAGCACCTTCGTATCTCTTTCGCTGGCCCTGCGCCAGCCGGCGGCGGCAATACCCCAGTGTACGTGCTGACAATGGGCGAACGCGCGCATGAGCATATGGCTGTCCGTCTTGACGCTGAAAATATGCTGATTAGCAATATAGCGCCTTCTTACACAGCGCGCAAGAACAGGCTGGATGAGCTTGTTGAACGAGCAGCGAACAGAGTTCTTGCTGCTGCTTACAGTTCTTTTTTGAATGAAATGTGGCGAAATTCCGAGAACAAAGAATTCTGGAAGTGTCCTGAGAAGTCTGTAGAACCGTACAGTCTCTTGGATGACTCAATCGATTCGGAGATGGGTGGCACTGGAGTACTTCCAACCGCGGTAAGTTCAAATATTTTTGAGAACCCTGTAAAAACTTTAAAATTTTTTTCTTATTTCTTTAATTATTATTGTGTCAACAAAAAGCCTCATTAGGTTAATGAGCAGTTTTGCAAACTTTCTGAACTTGCCGTGTTTTTTTTTTCTTTATATTGTGTATGGTACCTACTGTCATAATATGACATGCCTGACTGTTTTACCCGATAATTTCGATGACTGACCAAAGCTTGAACAAAAAGCCTCATTAGGTTAATGAGCAGTTTTGCAAACTTTCTGAACTTGTCGTGTTTTTTTTTCTTTATAGTGTGTATGGTACCTACTGTCATAATATGACATGCCTGACTGTTTTACCCGATAATTTCGATGACTTACCAAAGCTTGAACAAAAAGCCTCATTAGGTTAATGAGCAGTTTTGCAAACTTTCTGAACTTGCCGTGTTTTTTTTTCTTTATATTGTGTATGGTACCTACTGTCATAATATGACCTGCCTGACTGTTTTACCCGATAATTTCGATGACTTACCAAAGCTTGAACAAAAAGCCTCATTAGGTTAATGAGCAGTTTTGCAAACTTTCTGAACTTGCCGTGTTTTTTTTTCTTTATATTGTGTATGGTACCTACTGTCATAATATGACATGCCTGACTGTTTTACCCGATAATTTCGATGACTTACCAAAGCTTGAACAAAAAGCCTCATTAGGTTAATGAGCAGTTTTGCAAACTTTCTGAACTTGCCGTGTTTTTTTTTCTTTATATTGTGTATGGTACCTACTGTCATAATATGACATGCCTGACTGTTTTACCCGATAATTTCGATGACTTACCAAAGCTTGAACAAAAAGCCTCATTAGGTTAATGAGCAGTTTTGCAAACTTTCTGAACTTGCCGTGTTTTTTTTTCTTTATATTGTGTATGGTACCTACTGTCATAATATGACATGCCTGACTGTTTTACCCGATAATTTCGATGACTTACCAAAGCTTGAACAAAAAGCCTCATTAGGTTAATGAGCAGTTTTTCTTTTTTTCCCTATACTGCAGGATTCCGGCACAACCGACTTTAATTCACCAGTAAAGCTTCCACACGGCTGGACCGCATGCTTCACAGAATCTGCTGTTCGGGAGGCGAACAAAGATCGTTTCGGAAAGTCCTCGGTGTCAGCACACCAGTGACTCTGTTTAAATTGTGGTAAACAAGGACAGAAGCGATGTGGTGGCTGTCGACAAGCAGTATATTGTTCACGTGATTGTGCGAGGCAGCACTGGAAGTTGAGCCATCGAGCGGAATGTAGTAGGCATAAACTAAAGAAGTAGGCATAAACTCACATTGACAACCGTACTTGATTAATAAATGAATAAAATATGTATCATTAGCTTGTAATGTAAAGTATGTCTCACTAGCTTAATGAGCAAAGTTTCTTACCTTTGTGTTTTCCCCTTAACAACTTTATAATGGACATGAGTATTGTTTTGAATTGCTCATTAACCTAATGAGTTGTTATCTGTTGGTGACTAACTTTGTACTTTTATATCACAATATATGTTTATAGGTACCATTGACACCTGCAGCAGAAAGCGAGCTGGCTGCTAGTCGTGGTCCGAGCGGCTCATTGTTGGCTTACAAGCCTGGAGAGACAGCGAAGGCGGCCAAAGAACAGAATGCTGAGCAAGCAGCGCAGGACTGGAAGTCCTTACTCGCATTGCCGAAGCAGCGTCGTTCTGTATCTCATTCTAATACGATTCGGTACCAGATCGAGTATAACCACCGGTTCCCCAGAGTCGTTTCCGCGAAAGACGTCAAGGGGTGTACGTTCAACATTCCTATTCAGTTCATTGTACAGGCTGAGGACTACGAGCGCATCAGGGATGAGGACCGTGCGCAAGTCATGAACTTGAAAGAGAGCATGGCTTGGAACCCACACGGTTTTCAGAACACCTCCCTAGTGTACATTGTATGGGCGCGCTCTGGGGAGCACCTCACAAGCGCGGAGGAGTTTGACCCCAGTAAGGTGTACGACGGCGTATATCGTTTCGTGTGCTTCGGGCACCAACATAGCCTCACCGCTCGGCGGGAGCTTCACGCTGAACAACCAGACAACGAAGCTTTTCAGCAGATCGAGTGCAAATTGTATTTTAATCTACAGTCTGACATGGTCCGATTTTTGGCTGACGAGCAGAACACCGTCGACCAGAACGTGAAGGGCAAGTCGCACCAGCAACTCATAAAATCCATGCGAGTTGGCATGCAGGTGATTTCTGAGAAAATAATGTAACTTATCCATCTTTGTCACTTAAAGCTCTTACTTACTTATATAAAGTAAAAGAATGTTCCTAACCGTAATTTCTCGGCAAACCATGCAGGCATCGAAGGGCCCTCTCCACAAACTCTATTGGCATTGTGGCATCACGGAATGGGACGTTCAGGCCCAAGACTGGACGGAGGACGGCCTGGTGAAGCAATTGGAAAAGCACGATCCCAAGACTTTCAGGCTTCCAATGAATAGGAAGGAGGTCTACGAGAAGTTGTCGCAGGGGGACTGGGCCAATGTGAATGACTGGCAGCTTTTCGGGGGAGACGTTGCAACTGGCAAATGGTTCCCGGTCTGGTACTATTTGACATCGGCTCAGCAGTTACATATTAAGGCGGAGGTGTTGCAAATGAATCACATCTCCATCGCCAACGAGTACGCAACGAATTGGACGATGGCTACAGTGCGTCAGGACACTTGGGACCTCATTGTTAGAATCATGCATGCGCACGGCGCGGGTATTCTGAAGGGGCAGACTAAGACCCCCACCAAGGGGTCGAGTAAGAAACGCAAGAACTGGACTCCGGAGAGTGAGATCGTTGACATGACTACCGAGACGTCTGGGGCGGAGGAGGCGTTGAAGGATGTAGGTGCCGACCTCAAGAAGAAGAAGTCGGGTGGCAAGGCCAGGTCTAGGCGTGTTCCTCGAAGCGCCGGTAACACGTTGAGTGTCGGTCAGCCGGCACAGCCTTTGCAGCAGGCAATCGTGAAGGAGAGCGAGAAGAAGGAGTTGAACATGTCCTTTTTCCAGACGATGCTCGGGTTTCACTCGGACGTGGAGGTTGATTACTTGAACGGCGTTCTGAAGAAAATCCTGACCGCTGAGATCACCATCCAAGAGGCGATTGAAAACCTGAAGAGGTTCAAGGCCCAACGCAACGTTCAGGCCTGGATCGTGTCGCAATCTGGGGTGGAGAATTGGGATGCTTTTGAGAAGAAATACGGTGAGACTTGGGCTTGCCAGGAGGCCATCGAGCGATGCATCAAGGCGGT